>MJUU01010708.1:0-26241 GCA_002080025.1 Modiolus philippinarum | reverse complement strand
AAATTCAAATGGTCGTCCCCTAAAAGCAATTAAATATCGGATATACATATATTTATGGTGCTGACAAGTTTAATGAAATAAACGCGAAACTTTCCTTTTGAATGAGTAAATAACGTTGAATGCAGATATTTCTGAGACCATCACCGGAAATTTTAAATGTCATGAAGTTTCGTATGTAATAGCTATGTTACCGTTCTATCTATCTGCAATTTGCGGCTGGAAATTAAAAAACAAACAAACAAACAAACATGTTGCAAAATAAATATTGGCAACTTAGTTAATCTAAAGATAAAAATAGTTTATTTTTTTTAAATACATTAAAATAAATAAATAAATAAATATCCATGAACACTATTACAATTTATCCATAAAAATAGATTGATTTTGAAAATCTTAGATAATTATAGATAAAAGGAATTAACTTGTACATATACGGTAAAAAATCACTGTTATTAACTGAGTTGCACTATCACAATTCGCCACAGTGCAACACAGTTATTTCAAATACTGTGGCTAACTGTCATGCACTGTTACAATCAAGGACAGTGCATGACAGTAACACCAAATACTGTCAATAACTGACATGAACTGTAACAATCCGGGACAGTGCATGACAGTAGTCGTAAAGACTGTCATTTACTGTGTGTTACTGTTACAGTACTGGACAGTTAATCACAGTACTTGGGTATTACTGTTAATGACTGTCCCCGATTGGCACAGTTCTTGACAGTACTTAATAGATATTTAACAGTACTACCACAGCAGAGAACAGTGAATGACAGTGAAAAAATCACTGTTCCTAGTATGGACAGTACTTTTTTCTGTTCATAGTGTTGACCTGGTACACGCATACAAACTTTCGTGCAAACAATTAAATATCGAACTTACTATAAGTTCTGTTTCTGCATACATGTATGACCATTTCTACAAATTATGTCCCTTCAGTGCATATTCAATCTATGTTCAAATCAGATAGAAGGCAAGTAGGCATTATGATCTAAATCGAACGCCAAACTCAGTTAAGGACACAGCTTTGAATGAGGGAGTTGCTTCTTAGCTCTCAGTAAAATTTACAAAAAATTGACAGTCGATACCGGATATTTCTATTTGTACTTTTTTAAAGCTTAAACGTGGTAGCCGAAAACGTTATTTGGCGGTAATCAATCAATTCACATGTATTTAAATCAAAATTAATTTTAGGTGCATTGTTGGAATACCACCACTAATAATTACATTGGCTTGTCCTTGTCTTCTTATCTTCTTATAAAATTTTCTTGATTTTCGGGTTTCTTCCATTTTTTATTCACTTTTTTACGTTTTGAGGCAATCTATGGCTTACTATATGGTGTGAGGTTCATCACCGTGTTAAAGACCGTACGGTGACCCCTAGATGCTTTGTTTTGGGTCGTTTTAATCTGATGATTGGATGTTGTCTCTTGACATTTACCCAATTTCCTTTGTTTTTCATATCTATCAAACCCATACCAGGCCAAAAATAAAGGGTTTAAATGCCATTTTAAAAAAGTACTTTTACTTTTCTTCGAATTTTTTTTGGGATTCTATTATTTATTTCACATGATGTAAGCTTCTCAGGTCTTTATCATACCTATTTATTTTGCAGACTTTTAGATGAAAACAATTTATTCAGTGTACCGGTAGGGTTATTCAACAGTCCTTCTCACTTGCATTATCTGTAAGTAAACATATCTTTCAGATACAAAAGGTATATTGAGGGTATGATGAAATGTGTTATGCATTTCAGAATTTTTTTGAACAATAGTAATGGAAGGATATTATTTTGATATAATTATTATGTTTTTTCAATTATAAGTAGATTATTTTGCAGGTTGCGCTTTTGTGTTAAGATACCTTTATGATGCCTTAAAACTGAG
Source organism: Modiolus philippinarum (assembly GCA_002080025.1). NCBI lineage: Eukaryota > Metazoa > Mollusca > Bivalvia > Mytilida > Modiolidae > Modiolus > Modiolus philippinarum. The sequence goes on along the minus strand of MJUU01010708.1, from coordinate 24,349 downwards.
AGATGACCTGTTAACAGTCTTAGAAATTGCTAGGCTAGTTTACGCGTTATTTCCTTCTTTGAAATAATCAAGTTACACCGTTGAAAACTACGATACTAGCGATAAAACAATTTCCAAGGAGATATAATGAGGGCACACACTATGCGCATATATATTTATTTTATCTGGGTTTTTCTAAATTTATTCTTAAATATATAAAAAAAAGAGCCTCAAGGCTTCTCAAAGCATTTTTGTCAGCGCAATATTCCCCTTATACTTCAAGGGATGAATTTTCTCTTTCCGTATAACTGTTTATTATTTATACTGTATAAACTGTCTATATAATAAGACAGTGACCTGAAAAAGTTTTCTGTTTCTCTCTTTGTGTAGATTGTGAACGGTATCTGAACTATCGTTTTTCTTGTGCATTACTTAAATATTTTATTAAAAAGCTTATTTATCGCAAGTGTCAACTTAATAAAAATAAGCCAAAACTAAAAGGTAATATAGAAAAAAATGGCAGAAAAGGGGGGTTTACTGCTCAACATTTCAGCATTATGAACAATAACTAAGGAGACAGCCGGGTAGAATATCATAGACGCGATAAATCAGACCAAATGACGTGTTACTGAAATTTCCTGTAAAAATCGTGTTCAATCCTGGACATTATTCTGAACAATAATAATAATATAGTGGACAGACATATTAGTGTCTGTCTACCTTAGGAAAACAGTATACAAAAAGCACAAAGCGAATTGAAGGCATGGATTTAACTTACTGAGATATTTCTTTACTTATTAAATAAATGTCGAAATATTCACTGCATGACATACCTGGCGAAACATTTGATAGCCTTTCTATTTTGCTAGTGCTGTAATTATATACATTAAAAACCAGGTGCTGGAAATTCATTTTGTATCCCCGTCTCCCCATTCAGATAATTTTTTGTTCAGTACTTCTACGTCCCTCTTCAAAACAATACATATTAACATAACTAACCTGAATGTGAGAAGTTTACACTTTCTGGCTTTTTATTTTCTATACATAGATTAAATACAATTATTTTCATCACATGTTAGCTTAGTTAATAAATTTTGACAATTCATGACTTCTTTTGCTGTAGATGCCTCTTGCAAAAGATAGTTAAAATGACATTTTTTTTTGTCTTAAGATACCTTTTGAATGAAAAACGTTGGTCATTTGATGTACCTTTTTAAAACTTATCAGTTGTCATACAAAGTTGATAATTTTAACAATTGAAAACCACATAATTTGTTTGTTAAAATTCTTCAGAAAGGAAAAAATTCAAGATTTATAATTTATTCAATATTACAACTTTTCAAAGTGATTTGGCTTCAAAGTCATTAAGCAAACGAATTGTATGTAGGATGAGATAAAAATAATGGTAATATTTAAATTTTGTAGTGAGCAAATTCTCATTTTTTATTGATGGCCTAGGAATCCAATTGCTGTCGATTGAACAATCACTGTAGCCCATCAATTTTGTGTTGTGAGTTCACTACCCGCTTTGTGAATCACAAACTAAGGCGCAATCGACATACATCTGTAGATATGATAAGCTTCCAGTTACTTGCCCATGGTCGGTGGTTTTATCCTGCTTCCTCCACCACTAAAACTGACCACTACGATAAAAGATTAAATACTGCTGAAAGAAGTAAACCCCTTGCAAACAGATAAATATTTTACTGTGCTCTAAAATAAACCGTCTCTGTCTTAATTTTTCCCCAAAGAAAGCAATTGCAGACTGTTTGCAGTCAAGCAATTTTTAAGTTCATAGTTCCAAATAAATTAATTTTGTTTTCTATTATCTAATTACAAATACTTGCGATTGATGTTTTGAAGTGGTAACTAATGAAAACAAAACGATATTGATAATGATGGCATATTCTGTAATTTGATGACTTTTGTGATAATATTAAATATGAGTCTTTATATCGCATATAATGTTTTCAATATTATACTGCTATCTACAATGAATATCCATAAAGTTATAATAATTGAGTTTTTTAAAATAATTTTTCATGATACCCAGCTTCAATAATTCATCTCAATATGGTTATGGTAAAAACTTAGCATATAAGCACATATAATTTTTTCTCTTACTCAAATACCAGCGTGACTGTAAATATCATTTACACAGACGGACATTTTAACAAAATATTGAAATACAGAAGTTGCATAATAAATGTTGAATTTTGTTATTCTGTACACGTGTTTCAATGCATAATCTCACATCTGCAGCATTAAAATAAAATAATATGGAAAGCCGTAATTCAAAAGTAGTCAAAAAAGAAGTACTAATTATTAAAAAAAATTGCGAAATTGGAGACCAAATCCTGTACCAAGGACATGTAGAGCGTGCCATACACGGTATGAAGTCTCGGTGCTTTTTTGTTGTTTTTTTTGGGGGGGTAAGAATTTGATAAACAGTAAATAACATGCAAGGTAGATTTTCATGTCAAATTAACAAGTTATGCCTATTCAACTAAAGAAAGGGTTATTTTTATAATTAAATGTTCCTTATTTTTTTAACAAACGTGATACTCAGATATTGCAAATTTTTAAATAAATCCGTTTTTGGGTCAGCGCTGATGTACTTACCTAGAGGACTTTTAAATAGTCAAAGTCAACCAATAGATCCATCGAACCACGAGTAATAGACTTACAAAATACCCAACGTACTTTATATTTTTCGTTTGCAAATGGTCATTTTGGCCGCTTATGTCTCTGTTTTTTTTATTGGTTAGTAGCCTTTTGCAAGTGCCGGTACCAAGTTCAGTTGTCCCGAGTTCCTATCGTTGTTGACGTTTGTCTTTTGTCTAATTTGTGTTTTTCCTGTGTAGCTCCCTAACAGATTGTGGCATGTTAATATACTTTCAGCCATTGTAGGTGTTTCCTGTTGTCTTGTTTATTTCATTGGTATTTTTGCACATCCTTGAGATTTTCACATCGCTTGTGGATTTACATTCAATCATACAATATATCACAAAATTAGAATTTGTAAATGACAATATGTTTGCATTTATGTTTGACAGTAGGCAAGAAAGTATCCACTTCACATTTGGCATGTGCAACCTGCAATTTCATATTCTAGTCAGGTGAAGACCATATATAGTCACATGACTATGGTTGTTTGGTTTTATGCTACAAGCACATCCGTGGAAATCACTTCCGGTTTTTTGTACTAGTGATGGCAAAACTTTTTGATGGGAGGAGGGCAATGTTGTCAACTTTGAATGCTTGTAGGTCTCTTAAAAGCCTGGCTTGATATACTTTATTTTTTAATATATTATTGTTGGGATTCCAAACAATATATTCAATGAAAAAAATCAAATTCTAAATGACATTTTTATGGCATGAAGTATGGCTCGGCAAGGGTCAAAATGACGTAAATATTTGCAATATAAAGGAGTATTGTGGTAATTCTGAAGCTACGAGGTTGCAAGATCGAAATGGGGAATGTAAGGATATGGAGTAAATGTACATGAGACAAAGTCTCTACAAATACATGGTAAAGGATCAACGCTTTTATTGTAGTTCTTCATCTTGAAATCACAAAGAAGTCTATTCTATGTTATCACATATTCAATAGTTACAACTTATACCATTGATGGTTATTTTTCCCTACTACTTACATGCGCATTACAGTCTTCCCTAATAAATTTTTGTTGTTATACTCTCGAACACAACGGGGCAGGTAACTCTTGTCCTATATATCTCCTGAAAAGGTCTGGTAAGGGGATTTGAAAATTTCACTGAACAACCAACTACTTTAGTCCTACAATATATCCAAAAACAAAGAAATTTAAATGGTATTCTTTTTTCTGGGTATGGTGTCCTCATTAACCTTAAACGTCAATTAACTTAAACGTCTGTGCAACAAAGTCCTTACATATTTGTCATATCTGAAACGGTGTTATTACTATAAAGTGTCAATAATCTTCATTAGAGAGTTGTCTCTATAAAGGTTTGGCTTTAATGTTTCACAAATTTCATTATTGATTCCCTGTTTAGGATTTCTAGAACTTCTGATGGCATTTAAGGTGTCTAAATTTATCTAATTTAAAGTAAATCTTAGTGTAAGGTTGAGTGGGTATACAGTATTTACATGTACTTTACATTTACATTTATCATCCTTCATATTAAGGGTTTTTATTCTATCACATGTTTTATCAAGATTTCATACCGCCTACAGTCCATGCTTCAGTAGCCGTTACTAAAAGAGCGATCATTAAGCGATTCGTCAGCCGTCAACGATCAGTGATCGATCAGTGATCGATCAGTCAACAATCCGTCAAAGTCTGACGGATATGGAAAGTAATTCACGTATTTGACGGATACAATACGTAAATTACGTGACTGACGGATGACTGATCGGTCCTATCCGTAAATGACTGATTGATAGCCTTACATCATCTTTCAAGTTAATACATTTTGCGAAATGATAATTTCGTTTCATTTAGAACTGACATATAAAAAAAAATTATTATAAAACCCTTGGTATATTTAATCCGTACGTTATAAAGGTTAATATTATATTTACTTGATGTTTCTGCTTGTACGTTAGGGAATGCACAGTATATAATACAGTTTGCTCGAATGCATTAAAATTTGGAAGCACATCTGATTTGACCAATCGTCGAAAATAGACAAATTCAATTTGTTAAAAAAACAATATTAAAATAACTTATACAAGTGGTTTAAAGTTAATTGTTAGACAATAACAGGAATGCAACTAAGAGCGAAACAAAAATGGAATGAGAAAGAAAAAAAAACAAAACAAAATAAATGATACACGAAAAACTGGGAAATTCTTCTTTTCAAACACTGAATATGCTAAAATTCATTTAAATTGTGATTCATGAAATAAAAAAATCTTCGACAGGAATATGATGAATAAAATTTTCAAAAAACTAAATTGTTTAGGTCATTTTTATAGACAGAGTTTAAACCACAGACTAAAAATCTAACTTTTCAAGCCTTAAATATGTGAAAATTTATTAAAATTGTGTTTCGCAAAAGATAAAACTTCTTTGAAAGGATATGATGAATAGAATTTTAAAAATATTTCAATTGTTTTTGGTCATTTCTATAGACAGAGTTTAAACCACACAATATAAATCTGACTTTTCAACCCTTATGTATGCTAAAATTCATTAAAATTGTGTTTCGCAAATTAAAAAACTCCATCGAAAGGATATGATGAAAAAATTTTTTAAGAAATTTAAATTGTTTTGGCAATTTTTATAGACTGAGTTTAAACCGCAGACTATGCATCTAACTTTTCAACCCTTAAACATGTTAAAATGCATTAAAATTGTGATTCGCAAAATAAAAAACTCCTTTAAAAGGATTGTATGAAGTTAAATTTCCAAAAATCTGAATTCTTTTGGTCATTTTTAAAGATTGAGTGTAAACTGCATACCAAAAATCTGATCTTTCAACCTAAGAGAATGCTTAAATTCATTAAAATTGTGTTTCGCAAAATATAAAACTCCTCCGAAAGGATATGATGAATAAAATTTTCAAAAATTTTAATTGTTTTGGTCATTTCTACAGATTGAATTTAAACCGCAGACTGAAAATCTAACTTTTCAAGCCTTAAAAATGTGAGAATTCATTTAAGGTGTGTTTCGCAAAAGATTAAACTCCTCCGAAAGCATAAGATGAATAAAATATTCAAAAAATTTCAATTGTTTTGGTCACTTTTATAGACAGACTTTAAACCACAGACTAAAAATCTAACTTTTCAAGCCTTAAATATGTTAAAATTCATTAAAATTGTGTTTCGCAAAAGATAAAACTCCTTCGAAAGGATATGATGAATAAGATTTTTAAAATATTTCATTTGTTTTGGTCATCTTTTTAGACAGAGTTTAAACCACACACTAAATATCTGACTTTTCAACCCTTATGTATGCTAAAGTTCATTAAAATTCTGTTTCGCAAAATAAAAAACTCCTTCGAAAGGATATGATGAATAAAATTTTCAAGAATTTTATATTGTTTTGGCAACTTTATAGACTGAGTTCAAACCGCAGACTATGCATCTAACTTTTCAACCCTTAAATATGCTAAAATACATCAAAATTGTGATTCGCAAAATAAAAAACTCCTTCGAAAGGATTTATGAAGTTAAATTTTCAAAAAACGGAATTTTTTTGGTCATTTTTAAAGATTGAGTGTAATCAGCACACCAAAAATCTGATCTTTCAACCTAAAAGAATGCTTAATTTCATTTGTGTTTCGCAAAATATAAAACTCATTCGAAAGGATATGATGAATAAAATTTTCAAAAAATGTGAATTGTTTGGTCATTTCTACAGACTGAGTTTAAACCGCAGACTAAAAATCTAACTTTTCAAGCCTTGAAAATGTGAAAATTCATTAAAGGTGTGTTTCGCAAAAGATACCGGTAAAACTCCTCTGAAAGGATATGATGAATAAAATTTTCAAAAAATTTCAATTGTTTTGGTCATTTTTATAGACAGAGTTTAAACCACAGACTAAAAATCTAACTTTTCAAGCCTTAAATATGTGAAAATTGATTAAAATTGTGTTTTGCCACAGATAAAACTTCTTTGAAAGGATATGATGAATAGAATTTTAAAAATATTTCAATTGTTTTTGGTCATTTCTATAGACAGAGTTTAAACCGCAAAATAAAAATCTGACTTTTCAACCCTTATGTATGCTAAAATTCATTAAAATTGTGTTTCGCAAATTAAAAAACTCCTTCGAAAGGATATGATGAATAAATTTTTTAAGAAATTTAAATTGTTTTGGCAATTTTTATAGACTGAGTTTAAACCGCAGACTATGCATCCAACTTTTCAACCCTTAAACATGCTAAAATACATTAAAATTGTGATTCGCAAAATAAAAAACTCCTTTAAAAGGATTGTATGAAGTTAAATTTCCCAAAAACTGAATTCTTTTGGTCATTTTTAAAGATTGAGTGTAAACTGCATACCAAAAATCTGATCTTTCAACCTAAGAGAATGCTTAAATTCATTAAAATTGTGTTTCGCAAAATATAAAACTCATCCGAAAGGATATGATGAATAAAATTTTCAAAAATTTTAATTGTTTTGGTCATTTCTACAGACTGAATTTAAACCGCAGACTGAAAATCTAACTTTTCAAGCCTTAAAAATGTGAAAATTCATTAAAGGTGTGTTTCACAAAAGATTAAACTCCTTCGAAAGGATAAGATGAATAAAATTTTCAAAAAATTTCAATTGTTTGGTCCCTTTTATAGACAGACTTTAAACCACAGACTAAAAATCTAACTTTTCAAGCCTTAAATATGTTAAAATTCATTAAAATTGTGTTTGGCAAAAGATAAAACTCCTTCGAAAGGATATGATGAATAAGATTTTTTAAAATGTTTCAATTGTTTTGGTCATCTTTTTAATTGATTGATTGATAGATTAGTTAGAGTTTAACGTCCAATGAGCAATATTTCAGCTATATCAGGACGAGAACAAGTTAATCAATTCAAAAAATTGAAAGTATCAGAAGAAAGAAATAAAGGTCTGACTTTTCAACCCTTATGTATGCTAAAGTTCATTAAGATTCTGTTTCGCAAAATAAAAAACTCCTTCGAAAGGATATGATGAATAAAATTTTCAAGAAATTTAAATTGTTTTGGCAACTTTATAGACTGAGTTCAAACCGCAGACTATGCATCTAACTTTTCAACCCTTAAATATGCTAAAATACATCAAAATTGTGATTTGCAAAATAAAAAACTCCTTCGAAAGGATTTATGAAGTTAAATTTTCAAAAAACTGAATTCTTTTGGTCATTTTTAAAGATTGAGTGTAATCCGCACACCAAAAATCTGATCTTTCAACCTAAAAGAATGCTTAATTTCATTTGTGTTTCGCAAAATATAAAACTCATTCGAAAGGATATGATGAATAAAATTTTCAAAAAATGTAAATTGTTTGGTCATTTCTACAGACTGAGTTTAAACCGCAGACTAAAAATCTAACTTTTCAAGCCTTGAAAATGTAAAAATTCATTAAACGTGTGTTTCGCAAAAGATAAAACTCCTCTGAAAGGATATGATGAATAAAATTTTCAAAAAATTTCAATTGTTTTGGTCATTTTTATAGACAGAGTTTAAACCACAGACTAAAAATCTAACTTTTCAAGCCTTAAATATGTTAAAATTCATTAAAAGTGTTTCGCAAAAGATAAAACTCCTTTGAAAGATATGATAAATAAGCTTTTCAAAATATTTCAATTGTTTTGGTCATTTTTTTAAGACAGAATTTAAACCGCACACTAAAAATCTGACTTTTCAACCCTTATGTATGCTAAAATTCATTAAAATTGTGTTTCGCAAAATAAAAACTCCTTTGAAAGGATATGATGAAGAAAATTTTCAAAAAAAATTAAATTGTTTTGGCAATTTTTATAGACTGAGTTTAAACCGCAGACTAAGCAGCCAACTTGTCAACCCTTAAATATGCTAAAATTTATTAAAATTGGGATTCGCAAAAGATAAAACTCCTTCAAAAGGATATGATGAATAAAATTTTCAAAAATATTTAAATTGTTTTGGTTATTTTCATAGACAGAGTTTAAACCGCACTCTAAAAATCTAACTTTTCAAGCCTTAAATATGTGAACATTCATTAAAATTGGGTTTCACAAAAGATAAAACTCCTTCAAAAGGATATGATGAATAAAATTTTTGAAAAAATTTAAATTGTTTTGGCAATTTTTATCAACTGAGTTTAAACCGCAGACTATGCATCTATTTTTTCAACTCTTAAACATGCTAAAATTCATTAAAATTGTGATTTGCAAAATAAACCAGAGGCTCCCAGGAGCCTGTATCGCTCACCTGGTTTTCATTTTCCACAATCAAGCTTACATTGTAAGTTATACAGTTGAACTTCAGTCTCTCCAACTTTGGTAGCTCAAATACAACCAATATCTTGAACTTGAAGTCTGATTATGTTTAACTATATATCTTTGTTGGGCTTTTTTGACAAAAACATTCTAACTAAGGACCACTTTTGAGACCAGTTTAGCAGACATCATGATTTTGTAAATGGATTTAACACCATAAAGTCGCAACATCAATATCTATTTGGAAACCAAATTTTATTGAAGTCGGACAAGGTTGAATTTTCCAGCCTTTTTTTGTGGCCATTTTAAAAATGGCAGGCAACGAACAATTTCTAACATCAGTTTTGAAGTTGCCACATCAATACCTATTTGGAAACCAAATTTCATTGATTATGTTTAACTATATATCTTAGTTGGGCCTTTTTGACAAAAACATTCTTACTAAGGACCACTTTTGAGACCAGTTTAGCAGACACCATTTTGAAAATGGCAGTCAATGAACATTTTTCAACACCGGTTTTGAAGTCAGAACATCAATATCTATTTGGAAACCAAATTTCATTGAAATCAGACAATGTTGAATTTTCCCGCCTTTTTTGGCAGCCATTTTGAAAATGGCAGTCATCGAACAATTTCTAACATCAGTTTTGAAGTTGCCACATCAATACCTATTTGGAAACCAAATTTCATTGAAATCACACAATGTTGAATTTTCCCGCCTTTTTTGGCGGCCATTTTGAAAATTGAGGTCAATGAACAATTTTAAACACCGGTTTTGAAGTCGCAACATCAATATCTATTTGGAAACTAAATTTCATTGAAATCCGACAATGTTGAATTTTCCCGCCCTTTTTTGGCGGCCATTTGGAAAAGTCAACAAACTATTTTCAACACCAGTTTTGAATTTGCCACAGCATGGCAAACGTTTCATAATATTACACTTAACCTTCATCTTCTATAGTTTTGGAAATAAAAGACAAAAAATACAAAATTTTTAAAAATTCGGTCAAAAAAGGGCCATTACTCCTACAAGGGGTTTTGGATTTTCTTCAAAATTTCAGGGTGGGTAGATCTTAAATGCTGAACATTTTTGCAATTTAAAGTTGACCTGTATCTGTTATAGTTTTTCAAATAAAAAATCAAATAAATTAAAAGTTTGAAAATTTTACGGAAAAAGGGCAATAACTCCAAGACGGGTTTCAGATTTTCTTCAAAATTGCAGGGCGGGTAGATCTTGCCATGCTGATCATTTTTACTCCTGTAAGATTTTTGATATCTGTAACAGTTTTTGAGTTTTTGGCAAAAAAACTGCAATTTACCCCTATGTTCTATTCGGAACTTATCGAACACAATTTTAAGAAGCCATACCCTAGTGATGATTCAGGCCAAGTTTGGTGTCATTTGGTCAAGCGGTTTCAGAGGAGAAGATTTTTGAAATTGTTGACAGACGGACGATAGACGGACGACAGACGGACGACGGACGACGGACGCATAGTGATGGCAAAAGCTCACATGGCCTTTTAGGCCAGGTGAGCTAAAACTGCTTCAAAAGGATTGTATGAAGTAAAATTTTCAAAAAACTGAATTGTTTTGGTCATTTTTAAAGACTGAGTGTAAACCACACACCAAAAATCTGATCTTTTAATCTAAAAGAATGCTTAAATTCATTAAAATTGTGTTTCGCAAAATATAAAACTCCTTCGAAAGGCTATGATGAATAGAATATTCAAAAAATTTAAATTCTTTTGGTCATTTCTACAGACTTAGTTAAATCGGCAGACTTAAAATCTGACTTTTCAAACTGAAATATGCTGAAAATTGTTAAAATTGTGTTTCCCAAAAGATAAAACTCCTTCAAAAGGATATGTTGAATAGCATTTTTAAGAAATTTAAATTGTTTTGTCAATTTTTATCAACTGAGTTCAAACCGCAGACTATGCATCTAACTTTTCAACCCTTAAACATGCTAAAATTTATTAAAATTGTGATTCGCAAAATAAAAAACTCCTTCAAAAGGATTGTATGAAATAAAATTTTCAAAAAAAACGGAATTATTTTGGTCATTTTTAAAGATTGAGTTTAAACCGCACACCAACAATCATGTTTTTTCAACCTAAAAGAATGCTTAAATTCATTAAACTTGTGCTTCGCAAAATATAAAACTCCTCCGAAAGGATATGATGAATAAAATTTTCAAAAAATTTAAATGTTTTGGTCATTTCTACAGACTGAGTTTAATCGGCAGACTAAAAATCTAACTTTTCAGGCCTTGAAAATGTTAAAATTCATTAAATGTGTTTGGCAAAAAATAACTCCTCCGAAAGGATATGATGAATAAAATTTTCAAAAAATTTCAATTGTTTTGGTCATTTTTATAGACAGAGTTTAAACCGGAGACTAAAAATCTATTTTTTCAAGCCTTAAATATGTGAAAATTCATTAAAATTGTGTTTCGCAAAAGATAAAACTCCTTTGAAAGGATATGATGAATAAGATTTTAAAAATATTTCAATTGTTTTGGTAATTTTTATGGACAGAGTTAAAACCGCACACTAAGAATCTGACTTTTCAACCCTTAAGTATGCTAAAATTCATTGAAATTGTAAATTATCCTTTACGACAGGTACTAGTTTACATTTTACCGTTAAGATCAAAACACATTTGGCAAAAAATCCACCCTAGGTTACTGTAAATTATCAATATTCAGAAAGTCCTTCAGCACCAACCTAAAAAGATTCCCTCTGTGTCGTCTACTTATGTCGTCAGTAGCTCGATTAAATTTTAAGAAACGAAGACTTCTGGACAAAACTGTATATATAATAAATGGATAATATACAGCACTTCTATTGTAAATTTTTTTAAAGAATATACAGAGTCCATTTCAAGGCTTTTTCGTAGGTAATTACATTAGAACAATAATAATGTAATATTATAATAATAGTAGTATGAATGTTGCACGTTATCGAATACATTTATATTGTACTTTGAAAGTATTGACATTGTGAACAATGAAATGTAGACCACTACAATAAAGTTATATTTGTTGGCATAAAATATTTTGAATACATTGAAAAGTTCTTTTAAGACTATATCAGCACCGATTAGTTGTCTGTAGAAGTCATATCAGTACGATAAATACAAAATATACCGACGTTGCATAAAAACAGATAAAATTATAGTAATTTATGTCATGGGAATTTGACGGACAAAATAGTACAGGAAAAACGTAAGCATTGTCTTTATCAAATGTTTCTTAAAAATAAAAATTAATCGATACAGTAATAAAAATTTACCAAAAGCCAATCCAACACCGGATATGTATCATATGTATTGATATGCATATCTTATATGTTATTGTATTGCATGTAATTATATTGCTTTTGCATAATATCCAATTGATTTTTTTTTTGGTTTTTTGGAAAGAAAGATAAATGGAAACAAGGTCACTTATTTGCCTGTTTGGGGATTTGACGGTCGTGTGTTGTAAGTGTTAATCAAAAATATTGTCAAATAATGTGAAAATATTTGCATTTATCATCATTTAAATGTACTGAGAAAACAATTGAAACTTTAAAATGTTGTGTTTTAAAGCATTATGAGGTAACAACATTTTAAGATTGAAAACTAATTCCAAACAATTTGTTTCTATATTTAATGACACTAAAGATAACATATAAATTAGAGTGTAAACATCGTGCAGACTTGAAAGATTAATTTGTATTAAACGACTGTACAACACCATTTCCTTAATATAAGAGTAACTATTAATTTATTAATATAATAAATATAAACTTTATAACTTGTGTGGGGAAAATCATCAAACGAACAATTGTGATTGTCACTTGAAAAATAGGAGCTAAAAATAAGAATTTAAACCAGTAGATTGCAACTTATAGGCCAAACAAATAAAACCATGTTTATATAATGTAAAAGTACAAAAACATTCGTGGACGATATTTTATTCACGAAATTCTGTGTGTTAAAATGTGTTTCAATTGTTAATTATTAATTGCTGAATGATCTTATTTCAAAGACAAAACCAGACAGATTTAGTATTTCTTTATATAAAAATAGTACAGTTTACAGACTAACTATTCTTTGAAATAGAAATCAAATTCCCGAGATAAGTAGAACTTTCAAATTTTGTTCAGTTTAGATGGGTGTTTGGTTTACACAGGATCAAAATTTAAAGAAATTAATAGACAGGGTCTTCACACTGTGTTTGGTTTACATAGGTTTTCAGTTTAGTCAGGTTTCACTGTACTATAATTATTCCCGTCAAAACAAACTGCAAAACTACACTCCTATTATGATTAGGGACCGACCATTCAACTTGAAGGGGGCTATGGTTTTTTTTTCTAAAAAAATATTTTGAAGCCGATTTTATGTGAAAAAAATATTTTGGCTGCCAAAATGATGAAAAAAAAAAATTTCTGAAGGAGGCTTTCTGCCCACAAAAATAATGTTAATTTTGAAAAAAAAAATATTTTGTTGATAAACGTGAAAAAATTGTCTGTCCAGAAAAAAACCCATAAAACCCCTTCAGGGTTAAATGGTCGGTCCCTTAATGAAAACTGGAAAATGCCAGCAATTCTTTCAAATCATGATCAAAATTGTACTTTTAAATTTTCAGAATGGTGAACAGAAACTACTGGATCAGCAGTTAATCTTCAAACCATTGAGAAGGCGGACCTTAATGAAATGCTGCGTCATTTTTATGCCGAGGCTAAACCAAAAAAAAGTTGAAAAAGATCAAAATCTATGTCTGAAGACCACACAAAAATATATTACAAAAACAAATGTAAGTGCAGCGCTGAACAGGCATGTCAAAGATTTAAATCGTTCTTTTGAAAGTGTTCGCGATTCAAAATTCAGAACAAGTAACATAATCTTGGACTCCACATTAAAAATGATACTAAAAACTGGGTTGTCGAGGCCAACCAAACACAAAGAAATCATCGAATTGCAAGAATTAAGGCTGATAAACGACTACTTCAATACTGACACAAATGATAGCGTCTTATTACGTCTTAAAGTATGGTTCAATCTAGAGATACATTTTGTCTCTCGTGGTCTCGAGTTCCACCACCAGTTGAATCTTAACTCGTTCGACTTTCATACCGATGCAGATGGTGACGAATATGCAATGATACACCACGAAACAAAGCAAAAAAAGGGGGGGCATAATGAGTGAAGAGGCACCATCAGATAAATTTATGTATGGAAACTCTGCAAATAACTGTCCACTCAAATTGCTTAGAATGATGATTTGCAAAACCGACCCAAATCATTGTGATCCACAGTCCATAAAATTCGGCTTTTTGTCGGACAAGAAACGTAGATTGATATACAAGTCCTTTATTAACTATACAGTGGTTGACCAGCGAGTTATATAAATATATGATAATATGAGCGCAAATTAGAAAATGATGTTCAACATTAATTGCACTATATAGTTTCTCATACTACATTTCTTTGCAGGGTTAATATATAGTGTTATTGCTGCAGTTGTCGGAGACCGTTTTGTACCTAGTTATAGAAAGGACCAAAATGGCTTTTAAAATTGTTGGAAATGTATGTAACAATCAAATACAGCTTTCGAATTTTAAAAATCAATTGAATTTTTGACAGGAACTATGACGTTTGTTGTGATGCATAACATGTTTCAACAAATATCATTGCATCATCAGTTGTGCTTAAACCAAGCAAATGGGCACAGTTGGAGAGAGCCAATCACGTCCGTGAAACTAGCTAATAAAAGAGCTTTACATGAGGGAAGTGCTCTTGAGATTTAAGCATTTAAAACTTTTACACGACAAACATAAAAAACCCTGTTTGTATCAAAATAGTATTGAAACTTTTTTTCTAATTACTCGGCATCAATTTCGGGCCAATATTATTTTTCGAAAGTTCAAATTAAAACCATGGAATACCTCAATCGTGGAAAGCTTTTCATTTGGCACCTTCATAGACAATGTTCTCTTCTCATTCCTTTTTTGTTTGGTCTTACAATTGCCTGAATTCAATCTGCACTGACACTTGTCAAAACGGCAATCTGAAGAAATTCGATTTACAGTTATCTCGGCATTGAATAATTATTAACGAGTTATTTCTAAAAAAATATCTCATTCTCTTCATAACGGAAAAAATAAATTCGCGATCATCTGTTTAAAACCACATTTATATCATAATTTGTATGAATTAACTTTGATCTACAGAGACCGATATTCTCAGTATTACCGAACTAGACACTACCACGAATTTATGGGGCTCACTTGATACTGGCCGTAATAAAGTCCGTATCAAAAAACAAAATGTCCTATATTCCTTATTTAAATTAGGTGATAAGAACGTCGATATAAATAACAAAATACCGAGGTTACTGTTAATTTTTCTTCTGCATATGCGCATTTCGACAACTTATGTCTCATCAGTGCAGATTAAACCTATTTGAAGATAAATTATTTGAAGATATCAAAGCACATATACTAGACAGGCGCGTACACGTTTATGGCTCGAACATGAGTAATATTTTTGCTTTTTCACATTTTCTCGCAAAAACGTCTACAACCAGAGAATAAAGAAATTAAACAATCGAATAGATTGTAAAAAACAAGAAAGAAGATATACATTATAGACTGTAAAATTCCGCAAATGATTGACATTACATATTCGCAAAACCGTTCATGTTTCAAACTCATTCAAATCAGCAAAATTGTTTTTTTTTCAAGAAGGTAAATTAGCAGTGAATTCTAAATAATCAAGAATTTTGCAAATTGATTTAGGTATAAATATAACATTTTCAAGCCAACGGCATAACTTTGTTTGAAAAATGTGTTTATGATAAATATATCTCATTTGAAATATCTGTTTTAATTTACAGCATGCCATAGAAGAAAACCATATGGAAACTTTAATAGAGGACCTATTTTCCTACCAATACAGAGTAACAATTAAAGAATCTAAATATTTGAACAAAGCACCCACTTCGCATTGGAACATGATATTTTAGCTTGAGCAAAACAAACAAGCAACTATGTATTTATAATATCTTAATACAATGTATATGTATATGTATTGCGCAGAAGTGATGAGACTTTATTTGTTTTTAATGTTTATTTGTTATTTGTATAGACATGAGTATATCACTAGTAAAGAGACAATATTTATCGAAAAAGAGCACAAGTGACATTATAAAAGAATCAATAACCCTTGAACAGAAAAAAACTGGTTAAGAATTATCGTTTAAAGATTGATTATTATTGATGCCTTATTGATTATAGGAGTCAAACATTGGTGAGGAGAAATTAATTATGTAGGAGTAGACAACAGCCGGAGGGACATTGTTTAAAGGAGTCGAACACTGTTAAAGGGACATTGATTATTGGAGTAGTACAACTGGCGAAGGGACATTGACTAAAGAAGTCGAATAATGGTGAGGTGATATTGATTATAGGAGTTGAACACTGGCGAAATGAAATTGATTATAGGAGTTTAACACTGGCGAAGGGACATTAATTATGGTAGTCGAATAATGGTGACGAGAAATGCATTATACATGCAGGAGTAGAACACTGGTGACTTGAAATTGTTTTTTTTTTTATTTTTAATGTTTTGTTTTGTTTTTGTTTTTCTTTTTTGTCTTGGTTAATTTTTTTTATTTTTTGTTTTTTTATGTTTTTTGTTTTGTTCTGTTTTTGTTGTTTTTGTTTTGTTTGTCATGTTTTTTTTTTTTTAATTACGAATTTACACCATCATGATTTATCAACCCTCAAAAATATATATACGGCTGGGTTAATATTACATTTTATACGGGTTGATTAGCTAAGTAAATAATACGGGACCTTCGAGATAGGAACTCTCGTGAAATTGAAGACATAAACGATCTTCTTAAATACCAGTAAGAAGGATAACTGGATTCCTGACATACTGGAAGAAATATACCTAGTAAAAACAAAGTATTTATGAAATTGAATTTTACCCATTATTTGTCCTAAGAGGCAATTATTTAACTAAATTTCAATTGACGTAAAGCAATTAATCTGAATCTCTACAGATACATTAAATATAAATCACCCTTAACAGTGTTAATTAATTAGTGATTCCCTCTCAAGGTATTGATGTATTGGATTTTTGGTGTTATACACGAAAAATTTGCCGGAATAAACACGACTATTTTATCTTTTTTGCTCTGTACGTCAGTGCTTGTATGAAACCCGATTCTTATTGGAATGTTGGAATATCCATGGTTATTTTTATAATGATAATTATCGCTCGTTTCGGTTTAGTGAGTTGTCAGTTGTATGTTGTGGGCCCTTCTAGCTATCAGTTCTTTCATATTGCGTTGATGTTCTTCAGAAAACTTGATTCTTATCTGCACTTAGAAAACATGTGCTTAGTTATTAAAATGACTGCAATTTCAATATTTAGTATTTCTGCTGTCAATAGTTAACCATTTTAATGGAAAATTTTTCAACGCAAATATTTCAGTTTCATCCTATAGTGATTTCTCGTCCCTCTAATAAAGCTTTTTAATTGTGTTACAGGTTTAGACTTTTGAAAAATCTGTAGTATACTTCAAGTAGAAATGAAAAAATGTCCATTCTAACATGGCTCTTGTTAAATGTCAACCAGTAAAATACTCGATAGTCATATATATATATATATATATATACTTAGCACATGCAGAAATGGTATCGGAATACGAGTAAAAATGATGCAAAACAAATATGTTTTTAATTTTGCTCGTCTAAGTTTTTGAAGGAAATGCTAAGAACATTTTATTTTTAATTTTATCATGCCATTCAGACACGTAAATGTTTAATACTTTGCTTTTTCGAATTGGATTTTGAACTTGCATCTGTTTGAAACGTCAGATTGTGTATTGTGACGTCAAAGACAAAGACAGCAATGAAGATGGGACACCCGCTTTCTCTTAGGTCGTTTCAGAATTGAAAATTACATTTTCTCTCATATAAATATTGAAATAATTCATAGCAGGTATATGGTTATTGTCATTTAACCATAGGCTGGGCATTTATATTCGTATATTTAACCCCTTGCTTACACTATGGGTTAAATTCGAATATAAAGGCCCAGCCCATTGTTAAATTACATTTGTACAGTTGTAGTACACCACCTGAAAATGTGCATGAGGGAAATATGGTAAATGGCCAAAATTTTGAAGGGGAGATAATTTGTTTTTATATTTTTTTTTGGAAAAAGGGGGGACTAACCTTGTCAGCGCATGTTCTCCTAAACGGCTGATTGGATTTTGAAGAAATGTTACACAATTGTAGTACACTACCTGAAGATGTGAATGAAGTTATATGGTTGCTGCCTGAAATTTTGAAGGGAAGATGATTTGTCCTTGAATATTTTCTGGAAAAAGGGGGACAAACCTTATCAGCGCATGTTCTCCTACATATGTAAATGGCTGCTTGGATTTTGATGAAATGTTGCACAGTTATAGTACACCATCTGAAGATGAGCATGCAGTAATATGATTGCTGCCTAAAATTTTGAAGGGAAAATTAATTGTCTATGAAACTTTTTTTTGGAAAGGGGGCGACTTTGTCATCGCATAATCTCCTAAATGACTGCACGGATTTTGATGAAACATTACGCCGGTGTAGTACACTACCTGAAGATGTGCATGAAGTTACATAGTTGCTGCCCGAAATATTGAAGGGGAGATAATTCATCTTTCAATATTTTCTGGAAGAAGGTGGACGAACCTTGTAAGCGCATGTCCTCTTAAAAGAGTATTTGGATTTTGATGAAATGTTACACATTTGTAGTATGCAACCAAAATATTTGAATGAAGTAATATGGTTGCTGTCCGAAAGTTTGAAGGTCAGATAATTCTCCTTTGACTAATTTCTACAAAAAAGGGAGGAGATATATCATTGTGTCCACACTTGTGTTGTGACCACATTTGTACTGTGTCCACAAATGTATTGTGTCCACACACAATTAAATTTACACTTGCCATATATTGATTCATGATTCAAATAGCGGGGGGTATAACTGGCTTCCATTGGGCGACAGGTTTAGTTTAATATTCACAACTTCTCGAAAGGTCTGAATCTGTCTCGACATGTCCTAATGAGACCAGAAGGAGTCTTGGCCTCTGTTGAAAATATAGAATAAAGTAACATTAGGGGAATTCAGCATTAAAAATAAAGTGAAAATTAAAAATTAAAATAACGAGAAACTTTAAAGTGTGTTTTGAAACCTAATTTAATGAATAAACTAAATGCTCAAAAACGTTAATACTTAAAAAATGATCCAGGGGCTTTATGTTGAATACTAATAAAAGAAAAACTTGTTTGCATATATCTAGATATTCTTTAAAACACCTCGATGAGTGCCCTGTGATAGTTTATATGTAGTATTGTCTTTTGGTCCTTTGTCGGGCAACAGATGACAGTGTTTGTAAGATTGTTATGTTGCAAAAAGGATACAACGATGTAGCGTTGTTCAACATTAAGCAAGGGAATTCCGCTGAAACCGGGGCTAGTGGCCGTCTTGAATTTACTATGAAGTAGGAGTGTTTTCTCTTTGTTGAAGGCCTCATGGTGAGGCAACAACAAAGACAGCGTTGTTCCATTTGTTTAATCTTATCATGTATGACTAAAAACCGAGGTTACTGTGAATTTAAATCCTGCATATGCGCATTTCGACAACTTATGTCTCTTCAGTGCAGAAAAAATCTAACTTTTTGGAAGACCATAAACTCTAAAAACTGATAGAGAACAAATAATCAATATGATCCAAATGTAAAGACAAAATCAGCTAAGGACAGAGCTTTGCATGAGGGAGATACTCCTTAGGTTTCAACAAAATTTACAAAAATTTAGATATTGTAAGGTTCCAAATAGTATCGGCTTACGGTTCAGCACCGAAGCACTGACTACTGGGCTGGTGAATACCCTCGGGGACTAACAGTCCACCAGCAGTGGCATCGACCAAGTGGTAATATATGACTAAAAACCGAGGTTACTGTGAATTTAAATTCTGCAAATGCGCATTTCGACAACTTATGTCTCTTCAGTGCAGATAAAATCTAAACATTTGGAAGACCATAAACTCAAAGATGTTTAAAAACTGATAGAGAACAAATAACCAACATGATCTAAATGTAAAGCCAAAATCAGCTATGGACAGAGCTTTGCATGAGGGAGATACTCCTTAGTTTTCAACAAAATTTACAAAAATTTAGATATTGTAAGGTTCCAAATAGAATCGGCTTTCTAGTCAGCACCACAGCACTGACTACTGGGCTGGTGAATACCCTCGGGGACTAACAGTCCACCAGCAGTGGCATCGACCCAGTGGTAATAAATGACTAAAATCCGAGGTAACTGTGAATTTAAATTTTGCGTATGCGCATTTCGACAACTTATGTCTCTTCAGTGCAGATAAAATCTAAACGTTTGGAAGACCATAAACTCAAAGATGTTTAAAAACTGATAGAGAACAAATAACCAATATGATTTAAATGTAAAGCCAAAATCAGCTAAGGACAGAGCTTTGCATGAAGAAGATACTCCTTAGTTTTCAACAAAATTTACAAAAATGTAGATATTGTAAGGTTCCAAATAGAATCGGCTTTCGGGTCAGCACCACAGCACTGACTACTGGGCTGGTGAATACCCTCGGGGACTAAGAGTCCACCAGCAGTGGCATCGACCCAGTGGTAATAAATGACTAAAATCCGAGGTTAGTGTGAATTTAAATGATGCATATGCGCATTTCGACAGCTTATGTCTCTTCAGTGCAGATAAAATCTAAACGTTTGGAAGACCATAAACTCAAAGATGTTTAAAAACTGATAGAGAACAAATAACCAATATGATCTAAATGTAAAGCCAAAATCAGCTAAGGAAAGAGCTTTGCATGAGGGAGATACTCCTTAGTTTTCAACAAAATTTACAAAAATTTAGATATTGTAAGATTCCAAATAGAATCGGCTTTCGGGTCAGCTCAGAAGCACTGACTACTGGGCTGGTGAATACCCTCGGGGACTAACAGTCCACCAGCAGTGGCATCGACCCAGTGGTAATAAATGACTAAAAGCCGAGGTTACTGTGAATTTAAATTCTGCATATGCGCATTTCGACAACTTATGTCTCTTCAGTGCAGATACAATTTAAACGTTTGGAATACCATAAACTCAAAGGGATTTTTAAATTTTTGAATTTTTAATTTTTAAAAATTTTTAACTTTAAAGGGATTTTTTCCATTTACGTTTACTCCATATCCCTTTATTTGTTTATTTACTGTGGGGTGTGTCTCTCGTGCAGTGTGGAGTTCGTTAGATGATTCCCCGTGTTGAGGGCGCATGCTCTCTTTAATTTATCAGTATTGTGTACTTTTCATGTGAGAATTTTGCATATGAATGCACTATCATAATTTAACATTTAGCTTTCTTGTCTTGTAAAAATTAAACTATTTTTCAGGTCTTCTGTATATATCTTACCAACATCTCCCGATTTTACTTGCCAAGTTTTCTTACAATCGATTAGTGCCTTGTGATCATTTATATGTTGTATTGTCGGGCAATGGATAACAGTGTTTGTAAGATTACTTTACCCGATATGTTACAATTGTTGACGACCCCCGCATCCATGACTAAAAGGATACATGGATGTAGTATTGTTAAACATTTAGCAGATGAATTCCGCTAAACAGGTAGAAGGTGCCAAATTGAACTTACTTTGAGGTAGGAGTGTTCGCTATTTGTTGAAGGCCTCATGTTGACTTCAAGATGAAGAACAACAAGGAAAGCGTTATTCCATTTGCTTAATATTACTATGTAGTTATAGGGATTTTGTGTCATGTATATTTACTCCATATCTTTTTATTTTATTGTTTTGTAGTGATAGGAAGACTGCACAAGTTTGGACATTTTACAGAAATATCCAGACATTGTCAAAGAAGCTATTACATTCATAAAAATATTATGTCTCATGGCTTATCATAACTCTATTTATACATTGATAATGGCAAAACATTACTCAAGATGAACGGTGATAAAAATGAAGTAAGAAAGGATATATTTATACCAATAAAATCAGAAAGAATTGACGTGATGACAATAATGTTAGGGAGACGTCAAAAAAAAAAAGATCATCGATACCAACAAAGTCAGGGGGTAGTACAGTAATACCAGAGAAATCAGGAAGAAAGAGATCGATACCTATGAAGTAAAGCAAAGTACAGCTATGCTGATGACATCGAAAGGAAGTACCATGATCCCAAGGAAGAATAATGCAAATGAAATATCGAACAAGTACATTAATACAAATAAAGTAAAAAAAGTACAGTGATGCTGGGGAAGTCGAGAAGAATACAAAGATGCCCAGGAAGTGGAGTGAAGCCAATATAGTCACAAAGATGTACAGTGTTGCGAAATGAATTTCTGTTTCATTGATATATTTTTAATATGGTCTCTGAGTTTTATTCTTGCTATATATTGCTAAATAGTGGTTCATCATATCAATAACACCTTTTGCTTTTACAGACGACGTGGCTATCTTTCGGATGGTTTCATCTCGAGTAATCCATTTATCGATTTTGGTGAACCTACACTATACTCAACCATTTTAAGGTGTCTGAGGGGTATTAATTTCCTATTATAGAATTTTGTGAAATTTTCTGTGTTGAAACATTATTGTTTAATTTTTTTAAATATAAGCCCAAACATTGAAATAGAAAATTGAAGGATTTTACAAGAAATGATAGGGAAAGTGACTATTTCAGGGAATTGCTTTAAAATTTATTATAGATTTTATTCAAACTTTGTATGTTTTTGATTGTTTACATATAACAAACTAGAGGCTCAGAGACTGAGCCTGTATCGCTCACCTGACAAAATACTTAACAGCAGGGTTTTCGATGTTCTGCATGTTGGCCATGCTTTTTTGTCGAATTGAAATGAAATGAGCAATCTTTGTGAAGGACCTTCCATACATCATTCCTGTAAAGTCTGGTTGTATTTGCTTCAGTTGTTTCCGAGGAGTTGATGAAAATGATGTTTTTCCCAAAGGGTCCAATGTTAAATACAAGTTCCGCGCTGGCGGCCATGTTTTCTGTCCAATCAGAACGAAATGAGCAATCTTTGTAAAAGACCTTGCCTACTTCATTCCTGTAAAGTTTGGTTGAATTTGCTTCAGTGGTTTCAGAGGAGTTGATGAAAATGATGTTTTCCCATAGGGTCTAATGTTAATTACAAGTTCCGCGCTGGCGACCATGTTTTTAGTTGAAACAGAACGAAATGAGCAATCTTTGTAAAGGACCTTGCCTACTTCATTCCTGTAAAGTTTGGTTGAATTTGCTACAGTGCTTTCAGAGGAGTTGATGAAAATGACGTTTTTCCCATAGGGTCCAATGTTAAATATAAGTTCCGTGCTGGCGGCCATGTTTTTTGTCGAATCTGAACGAAATGAGCAATCTTTGTAAAGGACCTTGCCTACTTCATTCCTGTAAAGTTTGGTTGAATTTGCTTCAGTGGTTTCAGAGGAGTTGATAAACATGATGTTTTCCCATAGGGTTCAATGTTAAATACAAGTTCCAGGCTGGCAGCCATGTTTTTTGTCGGATCGGAACAAAATGAGCAATTTTTGTAAGGGACCTTGCCTACTTCATTTCTGTAAAGTTTGGTTGAATTTGCTTCAGTGGTTTAAAAGGAGTTGATGAAAATGACGTTTTTCCCAAAGGTCCAATGTTAAATATAAGTTTCGCGCTGGCGGCCATGATTTTTGTCGGATCAGAACGAAATGAGCAATCTTTGTAAAGGATCTTCCATACATCATTCCTGTAAAGTTTGGTTGAATTTGCTTCAGTGGTTTCAGAGGAGTTGATGAAAATGATGTTTTCCCACAGGGTCCAATGTTAAATACATGTTCCGCGCTGGCGGCCATGTTTTTCGTCGAATCTGAACGAAATGAGCAATCTTTGTAAAGGACCTTGCCTACTTCACTCTTGTAAAGTTTGGTTGAATTTGCTTCAGTGGTTTCAGAGGAGTTGATAAAAATGATGTTTTCCCATAGGGTCCAATGTTAAATACAAGTTCAACGCTGACCGCCATGTTTTTTGTCGGATCGGAACAAAATGAGCAATTTTTGTAAAGGACCTTGCCTACTTCATTCCTGTAAAGTTTGGTTGAATTTCTTCAGTGGTTTCAGAGGAGTTGATTAAAATGATGTTTTCCCATAGGGTCCAATGTTAAATACAAGTTCCGCGCTGGCGGCCATGTTTTTTTGTCGGATCGGAATGAAATGAGCAATCTTTGTTAAGGACCTTTCATACATCATTCCTGTAAAGTTTGGTTAAATTTGCTTCAGTGGTTTCAGAGGAGTTGATGAAATTGTGAAGGTTAACAGACGGACAACGGACGGACGACGGACGCCAAGTGATGGCAATAGCCCACACTGACCCTTTGGGTCAGGTGAGTTAATAAAAATAAGGAGTCACC
>MJUU01010707.1:8850-54403 GCA_002080025.1 Modiolus philippinarum | reverse complement strand
AGTTAATTGTACTGTTTCGGATTTATTAGTTATAGAAAGTGGTTGTCTTAAGAAAGTGTGAAAACTTCAATTTAAATTCAAATTAAATGTTAGGACATAGTTTGCAAAATTTGATAGTGTCGCCGTTCTAGAGAATAAATGGCCGGAATATATGAAAATTGTTTTGAAAAAATACATGAAAATTCATGAATTTAAGTAATATTTGGCGAATATTATATATTATGTGTAGGTGATGGGAAAGTATCAAAGTAATTTCAATGTATTCTCTATTCAGTACTTTACCCTTGGTTTTAGAGCTAGTATACTCAAATTAATTCAATGAAATTTATGGTATTTTATTTAAAAAAAACAACAACAAAAATACAGTTCATTCAATTTCTGCAATTTTATTTTCGCTACACACTAGCAACCAAAAAGGCCAGTATACTGAATTCAGTATTAATTAATGAAATTTTTATAAGAAAAATCAGAGAACATCACTCCATTTATGTATGATTTTGAATCTTGCTTCGGTATTCATTTGGAAATTTATTTATCTATGTATTTTTCAATTTTCAGTACATTTATTCTTTTTCAATAATCACTAATAAGGATAAAGTACATCTATTTTCATTGCATTTTTGCCCACTTAGCCTAAAAGACCGTATAAGCTTTTGCAAACTTTTTGCGTACGTCAACCTTTTCAAAAATCTTCTCCTCTGAAACTGCCAGGCAAATACTAACCAAACTTGGCCTGAATAATAATCAGGGTATGCATTTTCAAGTTAATTATTTTTTAAGTCATTGGACCAAACAACATGGTCGCTGTTACTGAAAATAGAACATCGGGGAAAATTGCTATTTTTTCAAATAACTAAAAAACCGTTACAAATATCAACAAAAATAGTAATGGTGGATTACATGATACCCCGCCACGTTTCACAAAATTTTTAAGTTAAAAGGGGCACAACTCCACAGCGATGTGTACCGCTGAACCCAAAATTATACTTGGCCTGTGTTTTGTAGTAAACAATTTACATACAATGTTTGAAGACAGTTATGTTATTTCATTCACAAGTTATGAGTACAAAACCCTAAAATTTGCAAAATTTCAAAGTTTCAAGGGGCATAACTCCAGAACCCCTTAGACCTCGGAACCCAAAATCCAAATTGACCTGAGTTTTGTGGTAAGCAATTTACATACCAAGTTTGAAGACCTTGTGTTATTTCGTTTACAAGTTATCAGTCGGAAACCCTAAAATTCTCAAAATTTCAAAGTTTCAAGGGCTATAACTCCAGAACCCCTTAGACCTCGGAACCCAAAATCGAACTTGACCTGAGTTTTGTAGTAAACAACTTACATACAAAGTTTGAAGACCCTGTGTTATTTCGTTCAAAAGTTATCAGTAGGAAACCCTAAAATTCGCAAAATTTCAAAGTTTCAAGGGGCATAACTCCAGAACCCCTTGGACCTCTGAACCCAAAATCAAACTTGATCTGAGTTTTGTGGTAAACAACTTGCATACCAAGTTTGAAGACTTTGTGTTATTTCGTTCACAAGTTATCAGTCGGAAACCTTCGGGGACGGACGGACGGACGGACACACGACTGAGGGTATCACATAATACCTCGCCACTTCGTGTGGCGGGGTATAAAAATCTATTATTTTTTTAGAAAAACTATTCCAGATAGAGGTCAAATTAATATTGCAAAAATGTTAAGCATATAAAAATCTACCCACCAGGAAATTTGGAAGAAAATCTAAATTTCCATATAGGAGTTATTGCGCTTTATTGGTCAAATATTCTTAATTTTATACACTTTGTCACATATTTCAAAGAGACTTTGAGATAGAGGTCAAGTTTGAATAGCAAAAATTTGTTCATCTTATCAAAATCTACAATTTCTACATATTTTGAATAGGTTTTCATCTCAAGATGGCAGCCACCGAGGAACAAAGTTTAATATTGGACCCTATGGGAAAATGTTGTAAATTGTTAATCCTCAAAAACACATCTATCAGCTTGATATTAATTGGACATGATAACACGATAGAAATTAAACAAATGAATGATTTAAGTACCGATCATTAAACCAAGATAGCCGCCACCGCAGGTCTTAGTTTAACATTGGACTCTGTAGGAAAATGTTGTAAATTATTAATTTTTTGAAAACTGTTATATCCAGTTGATATAAACTAAGCATAATGAAGATATGTATGCACTCTATATGTTTCAGTTATTGTGTACTATTTCGTGAGAGAATTTCTCATATGAATATACCATCATACTTTCAAACTTTGGCATTTATTTTTGTAATTTGCAAATGTTATTCTGGCCACTATTTATTTGCCAAGTTTCCTTACAATCCACTTGATGAGTGCCCTGTGTTTGTCTGTATGATTTTATCGTCCACTAGCTTGAGACACTTGTGTTTTTGTCTTGCAATGGTTGACAGTGATTGTAAGAGCAGTTTGCAAGTTAAATTTATGTTACATGTTGATGATCCCGCCTCAATGACCAGAAAAGACATGGATGTGGCGTTGTTCGACACCTAAAAAGAATTCCACTCTAAACAGTGCTAGGGGCCGTCTTGAACTTACTTACTTTGAGCTCATCATTGAATGCATCATGGTGACTTCAAGACAAAGTAGCTGAGAAGCGAACCGTCAGTAAAAAAAACGAACAATGTATGGAAAACGACAACATCGAAAATACCAAGAAACAAGGACACCACAAGAGTACTGAATAAAAAAGGAAAATGAAGACACACATACAGATGACCCAATAAAAACCATGCATGTGTGAGATCAGGTGTAACGATAGTTTAAGCATGTCCTACTTCTTATAGGACACCCGCAGTGTTGATCATGTTAACTCCGATAGTGAAGTCAAATCCGGTAGAGGAAAAACAAACTATAGTTGTAAAGGGAAAGATCTATTGTCATCTGAGAAACAGATACCCCATAGCAATCCACAAGATCGTGATGTCGACTGTAAAACGTCTGTAGTGATGATTTTAATTTTTGGGTAACATACCCTTGCTTAAGTAGTCTATTTGTAAGCAACCGAGCTCTATCAAGGAAGTCACTGTATCGACCATAAGCCATTGAGTAGCGCGTGAGATGTAAACTGGCGCTTTTGGAATGTTGCTTCAAAGAAAAGGGAAGCTGATTGATGAACAACAATAAAAGCGTTGTTCCTTTGCTTGTTTATA
The DNA here is from genome assembly GCA_002080025.1 of Modiolus philippinarum. NCBI lineage: Eukaryota > Metazoa > Mollusca > Bivalvia > Mytilida > Modiolidae > Modiolus > Modiolus philippinarum. Next base: position 51,208 of record MJUU01010707.1, on the reverse strand, counting down.
CCATGCATTTTGTAGAGACTTTATCTCATGTGCGTTAACTCTATATATGTTCATTGTTTATTTAAGCCTGGTATCATAATGGTCTTTAAACAAATGTACAATTTAAGCACCAATCATAAGTCCAAGATTGACGACACTGCAGACCTTAGTTTAAATTAGGTCCCTTAGGAAAAATGTTGTCAACTTTTAATTCTTTAAAAACGTTTCATTCATTATGTTGGTATTAACTAGGCATGGTAACATGAAGGTTTCGATATCACTCATAAATCCAAGATGGCCGCCACTACAAATCCTAGTCTAACAATGCACCCTAACTCATAAATCCAAGATGGCCGCCACTACAAATCTTAGTCTAACAATGGACCCTATGGGAAAATATTGTAAATTGCCAATTCTTGAAAACCTTTCCTATATCTAGTGGATGGGGGTAATAACAAAATTACCAAACAGAGTGGTCAAGAGCCGAAGTCCATGATACAAAAAGACAAATCAGATGGAAACCACCGGCAAAATTGTTGACCGCAATGGTCCTGACTTGGTATAGGCATTTCAAAAGAAATTGTGATAATAACTAGTTGATAATAACTAAGTATGGTAACATGATGGTCACTAAACAAATGTTTGATTTAATACCGATCATAAATCTAGGATGGCCGCCAAGTGAAGCAGAACGTAAGTGATCAGTGGACCCTATGGGAAAATGATGTAAATTGTCTGGTCTTGAAAAGTTTATCATACATTAAATTGATATTAACTAGGTATTATGATATGACAGTAATCTACTTGATGAATCATTTACTACGAATCATAAAACTATTTGCTGTCACCTCTGATTAATCATTTAACCCTGTTTGAAGATTTCATTACATCAGTAGCCAACAGGTGCTCAATGCAGGATTATATGAACCTTTGGTTTCGGGATAAGAGTCGCTCAGAGTTGGTTTATCCACATTCATTACAGTTTTTATAACTTTTGACATTTTGTAATTCATTTGCGACGGGGTAGATTTCTAGGTGTTTAATTTATACATATACGGTTTAAGTTTTTATATTTGTATAATATTCAGTTGTAATCCTTTCCCAAAAGTTTTTATTTTCTATAGAAAACTTACTGGGTTTTTATTTATAAATGAACTGTCCTGGTTGAACTAAGGTCAGTTGGCACAAGCCACGGCGTCACCGCTGTGAAAAAGATTCTAAGCATTCGATAAAAGTTTGAAATCATCAGGTGTATATTTTCCATTTATTCAATTATATGTGGTTCGATGAATACAAAATGGAAGTTGACATTGATACCTTATTACTGATTCAAATTATAGCGCAAACGGTTCTACGCAGTGCATTGAGCACACTATTATTTTTTCATTATTGTTATTATCATAATCAGTATTGTTTCAAATTTGGCATTGTTAACTTGGTATATATTTGTTTTCGCTGAAATAAGTTTTAAATCTCCGTTGCAAATGTTTTTCCTACAATAGTTCTATCTACTCTACAATTTATGCATTATTGATCAAGTTTGCATTATGGAAATATATTATGCGATGAGATGAGTACATGCATTTATATACCTGAAGAGCATATTGACCAAGGACGTAGTTTAGTATCAGATCCGTTTACATCAGAATGTTACCAAAGTTATAGACTGGGTTTTTTTTTTTTTTTTTTTTTTTTTTTTTTTTGAACAACAGCTGTTCTGTTAGACCCTTTATACACAGCTTTTCACTGGTACGAGGACAACAGCTGTGCTGATAGACCAAAAGAACAAACAATTGCCAGAAACCGACAGGCCGAAGGGGCAACTGTTTGGTTTAATAACAGCTGTTATTTGAGAAACCAGTCTGTAGATCTTTTGTTATACCTTTGTTGTAACAATCTGTAGTTAAAAAATGTTAACAACAGTGAAAACACTAATTAACAATCACAGGACACTAGCTATGCATATTTTATAAATAAATCTCGCATAAAATTATATGTAGGTGCCATCTATGAAGGGTGTGAAGAAAGATGTCACATTTCACATGAAATTGGTTCGGGATTGTGTTATCTGTCCTTAGCTGATTTTGGCTTTCCCTTTTAGATTGTATTGGTAATTTTTTCTCTCTTTATTTCGGTTTATGGATTTCCAAATGTTTTGATTTTGATCTGCACTGATGAGACATAAGTTGTCGAAATGCGCATATGCAGAAACTAAATTCACGGTAACTTCGGTATTTTGTTATTTGGTTTTGTGCATCTAATGTTCGGCTGCTATATACAGGCAAATTCATTCGTTTTGGGGATACGAAGATTAAGTTAACAAATTTTAATGTCAACTAGAGGCTCACGTGAACCTGTATCGTTCACCTGGTGACCGGTTTTATTCATTGTCACCAAAACACCATCAATTATTATCCATACTATGCATCAGTTCATAAACTGTTACAGTTTCGGAGAAGATATCCAAACATTGGTTGACATCTTTAATGAGGTAGGAACATAAAAATCACAATGGGGACAATTCAAGTGATGAAATGATGGTTAAAACTGTTCACGTTTTTCAAAAAACTAAATACCGAAGAGACATTTTAAAGCATTAACCATAGGGTTCTATGTTAAACTTTGTTCCCCGCTGGCAGCAATCTGGGATTAGGTAGGGAAAATTTCATCAACTTTGAAGAGGATCACCCAGGAACTTTAATGATCAAATTAGTTGAAAAATTATTTAAGGGGTTCCAAAGGAGAAGATCTTTGAATGTATCTTTCATAGCTACGTTCCCACAAGGGGGGGGGGTACCTTAGATGAGGTAGGAGCATCAGAATCTGTGAACTTTAAAGGGGACCACCAAATGACTACTTTTATTATGCTAAAATTTAATCAACACTGTTCAGTTGGAGAAGATCTTTGAATATATTCCCCAAAAAGAGTCCTTGTTCAACTATTCTAGCCACCTTGGATGAGTTACAAACATTAAAATTACAAACATTGAAATGGATCACCCAGCGACTATTCCCATAGGGTCACTATGTTTAACTATATTCCCCGATGGCGGCCATCTTTGGTAAGGTACGAATATGAAAATCACAAACTTTGAATGGAACTATAAAAGGACTATTGTGACAAAGTTTGGTACCAAATGGCTTAGTAGTTTCAGCGAAATAGATCTTTGAATGTATTTCCCATTCAGTTATTATGTTACACTACATTCCCTGCTGGTGGCCATCTTGGATGAATTGCGAAGATAAAAATCACAGGAACGACCCAAGGATATTGTGACCAAGTTCCGTTCCAATTGGCTGGTTAGTTTTGGCGGAGAAGATCTTTGGGTGTATTTTCGTAAAGGGTTCCTCTGTTAACTCTATTCCCCCACGGTGGACATTTTGGATGAGGAACGAAAATAAAAATCACAATCTTTGAAAGGGACCACCAAAGGACTGTTTTGATCAAGTTTGGTTCCTATTGGCTCAATAGTTTCAGAGAAGATCTTTGAATATATTTCCAATAGGGTCTCCATGTTTAACTCTTCTGTGTTTGTGGCCATCTTGGATGAGGTACAAAATAAAAATCTCAAACTTTAAAGAATACCACAGAAGGACTATTGTGACGAAGTTTGATTCCCATTTGCTAAGTAGTTTAAGAGGAGAAGATCTTTAAATGCATTTCCCACAGTGTTCTTTGTTAAACTGTGTTTCCTACTGGTGGCCACCTTGGCTGCTGACATATGTAGACAATGTAGTCCTCGATAAGCTTAACATTTTTGCAATTCAAACCTTTATCTCAAATAGTTTTTGAAGTAAAAACCTTTAAAAATCTTAAAATTGAAAAAAGTGGTGAAAACTCCTATACGGGATGTCAGATTTTCTTCAAATTTACAGGACATGTAGACCTTTCTATGCTGACCAATTTTGTTACTTAGTCTTCACCTCTACTTCCTATGACGGAAAGTAGCAAAAAAAAAATAATACATAAAAAATAAATTAAAAAAAATAAGAAACAGGGGCAATAACTCTAAGACGGGTATTCGGATTTTCGTCAATAGATCTCATCATGTTGATCATTTTTATTCCTTTTAGTTTTTGATATCTGTAACGGTTTTAAAGTTATTTGCCATAAATCATGTGTTTCATTTTTAGTAATACTGGACATATTGTTTGGTCCTCGAACATAACTTTCAAAATTCATACCACGTTTTGTTTCATTTTGCCCAGGGGTTTCAGATTTACCGTGGACTGACGACGGACGAAAAGTGATGGCAAAATCTCACTATGTTTTAATGCAGGTGATCTAATAAAAGGCTTTGTATTTTAACTGTTGTGTCATGCAGACAGATTTTTTTTATTTACTTAATATATCTACACTGCCTGGGTCTTTCTACAGTGTCACTGAAAAATATATTTACATGACACTATGATGGAAAAAAACGGCTGAAAAACCAGGCCGAGTTTCGTGATCAATATGGCACTCGAAAACAATCTCTCTTCATTTAGAAGGGCTTGATGTCCTTTTTTTTAAAGAATTTTTTTAAGTATACATTTCAAAAATATATCAAAATCAAGCCAACCAAAGATGTATACTGAACGTACCGACCGATTCAAACTGTAGTACTTTTACAATATAACCTGTAGTATTCAGTGAATATGTTAAAACAATTTATAAAAATGGTTAACAGTGTTTTGTCGGTATGAAATGAGCATTTTATATAATACTATAAAATATCAAAATTACCCCCTTCCAAACAACTATCACATACAACTCCGTTCCAAACAATAATCGGAGATAACTCCGTTCCAAACAATGATCGGCTAATGTGCTTGCAGACATTTAAAGAATGTTGAATGATAGTACAACAAATCAGCTAATTTAGAAATAAATGTGTACGTTGTCATTTAATCATAATTGCAAACAGTCGAAAGTGACGAAAAAAGAACTATTCCACTTCGTAATCCAATGATGTGCTTTATTCTCATTACAGCGGGCAACAGTTCAAAAACTGTCGACCGAAAAGTCTCCCCCGACGGAAATTAATAAAAGCAGACTAAATGTTAGAATTTTTCTACAATATGATTATACAGTAAAATATATAAAGAGAAGTATAACAACCAAAAACTGTTGCCCTCGGCTATTGGCCTTTGGCAACAGTTTTGTCTTCGGGGCTTACAAAACAATTGTGTCCTCGCACCAATCACTAATTGTATACTGCTTCTTTTTCGACCCTTTCCGGGCCATTTTCAAAACACGATATATATACTGAGTTAGAGTTCTAGGTTGTGATTTTATCGAAATCATCTTTGCACTGAGAAAATTAATTACAATTTGAGTGACAAACAAAACTACATTTAAAATTTCAGAAAAACACAAGACTACATTTAAAATTTCAGAAAAATTGCAGATAATGTCTCGAAAAAATAAATTATATGATCTTATATACGTCTTAAGTCAAAGACCAACCGAGATAGAATTCTATATAACATCGAAAAAAAAAATAACTCAATTGGTCTTTGATTTTAGACGTATATATATATAACTGATATCAAGACAGTTACTCAAAACAATAAATATATTACATCAGTCAGTTTTAATCAGAGGATTAAATTAGTAAATATAATTAAGATCCTCATTTAATTAAGCTGATCAAGTGTCAAAGAAAGGTCAACAAGGCTTGTTTTAAAATTTTGACAAAACCAAAAAATTACATTCAAAGTAGAAAGCGTATTTACAAAGACATAAGAATTTTTCAATATGCGCTAGGAACATAAACTTACAATGAAGTATATTGTACGAATTGTATATATGTTCCAGACCATACGCGTATTTGGACCGTAAAAAGTTGTGTATATATGTTCCAGACCATACGCGTATTTGGACCGTACGCGTACGGTCCGGACCGTATGCGTATACTCATATGGTCCGACCGTACACGTATGGTCGGACCATACGCGTACGGTCGGACCTTATGAGTATACGTGCACGGTCTGCTACGAGCTGGACCATACGCCTATATTTAGACCGTATGAGGACAAAGAAAAAGACAGATCAAACAAAGAAGTGAGTTACATTAAAAACTGATAGCACTAACTATCACTGAAAACCGTATAAATTATTAGGTCTATATAAAAATAATAATTTCTATGTAACTGAAATAAAATTATAGAAGTAGTGAAATAGAAAAAAATATTTTCACATTTTCACATAGATTTTAAAGGTGATGCATTAACTTCCTTTTTACAATAAGAAGTTTTGGTATTCCTTTTTGGAACAATGCGTTATTTCCCCTGTTATATTTACTCAGCTGTCACTTTACGAGATTTGGAATTTGCACCCTTTGTATTGTAATTAGGAAACATGTTATTGTTCCTCAGAGGTGGCATTCAATGATTTTTTTCTCAAGATTTTCAGACAAGAAGACCATAAAATAAATCAGGACTTCGAAATAGCCAGACCGTACGCGTACGGTCCGACCGTATGGGTATTTCGAAAAAACTACTCGTATGGTCCGGACCGTACGCGTACGGTCCAAATACGCGTATGGTCTGGAACATATATACACAACTTGTCTGAATAACTTTCAATATTTGTTATCAAACTTTTTAATAGTTATTATGTGTTAGGTAATAGATGTAAATTTGATATCCCAAAATAACTTGAGAAAAAATATATAATATATTCCACTACTGATATTATAATTATATGTTTTATAAAGGTATATATTAGGTGATAAATATCTGATCTTGTGACATGATCTTCACTCTATCTAATAAATGATGACTATAGATACTTTGTGTAAATTAATTCCCATGTACCATTTCAGACATTTAATATACATCGGCAAACGAATACCGAAGCAAGAACAAGGAAAGGGGAAATTCTAAAATCATAAATCCAAAATCATGGCAATTCACAGCAACACGAACTGAGACAGTATGACAAAGACAAAATAAATAAACAAAAATGAACAAGAACGCCACAAAACTCAAGCACTAGCAGTGTGAACCCCTATAAAAACTGAGGTATCATCAGGTGCTCCGGAAGGGTAAGCATGATCTGCTCCACATGTAGCACCCGTCACACTGCCAGTGAAAAGTCCGGTTTTGTCACAATCGGTTTTAGTCAGTCCGGTAACAAACTCTGGATCTACCCAAAAATATCTGTTCTCATTTGTGAAACAGAAACATTGTAATGGTCTGTCAAATCGTGGTGACGACCGTAAAACTTCTGTAGTGACAATTGCAACAGTGACTGAACATACCCTTGATGTATAAGTTTTTGAGACAGTAATTTCGCTCTGTTGACAAAATCGCTGTACAAACTACAGGCACGGCAATAGCCAATGAGTTGTGAAATGTACACGCCATATGGCGGAGAAGTGGGAATATTACTGCTCAAAAACGGGAAGTTCACTATTGGAAAGTCGAAATCATCACGCTTGTCGTAAAGTTTTGTTTTCAGACGTCCAGAGTTGTCAATGTAGAGGTATAGGTCCAGGTATGATGCTGATGATGGTGTATCAGTGGTCTCTTTAATTTCGAGTTCATTTGGGCATATAAGATGAAGGTTATCCTTAAATTGAGGATTTAAAAAATGAAATACACATTACCCTCTACAGATCAATTTGAAAATGTAGAGAAAATTTTTATAGCCATTTTGATAATGTAGGGATAACATGCATGGCGTACGTTCCCCAGACAAAAAAATGTTATAAGATTGAACTACCCTTACTCATGTACTTTTAACAAATCTTTACAAATTGTTCATAAAAATGAAGTATTTATAGGATTTAAAATATAACAATCAAAATATTTTTTTTGTCTCGACATTTTCAGCAGGTTCAAAATTTACTCCACTCTGTCTAAAACTTTGAATTCGTTGCCATTCCATATGTTAGAAATGTATATCTCTGCCTAGCATGATAAAAATACAGCAAAAGCAACGTTCAGTTTTATTGTCTAGTGCAAAGTCGAATACTAACAAACGACTAGATATTCTTATTTCAAATTGTAAATTCTTAATTACAGAGAATTCTGACCTTCGAATATCATTGCATTATCTTCGACATACATCGTCAACCTTAACAATAAGATTCAACGTTTTATAAAGTTGCTTCATTTTCTTCATGAAATCAGCTCAAACTGGTGCTAGGGACCACCTTGAACATACTATGAAGTACATGTATGTGCATGGCTCATTGCTGAATGCCTCATGATGATTTCAAGATAAAGAACAACAGTAAAAGCGTTGTTCCATTGCTTGGTTTAATCATCAGAAATTTTGTCTCATGTATATTTACTCCATATTCTGTAATTGTTAAACATAGACCACCCAATACTTTTGCGAAGTAATTAGAAGTTTCCAATGAATATAATATATACACGATTAGTACTTTCTTAAATAATATGATCCCTGGAGCTTATTCCATACCTCACCCGAGTTTTAGGAATTATCGTTTAAAGAAATAATGAAGGAATGCGCATTCTACCCTTCCTGTAATGACATACAGACGACTCAGCTTTACGGATACACAGCCCACTCAACCGTTTGGATCAAACAATGTATGCACGATTGATGACTGTGTGTTCTCATTTTTTGTTTATTCTACTGATGCACACATTGTTGATGAATTTTCATCGCCTATTTATTTCATTTCATAAGACATTTAATATTTTACCTGACTACCTCAACGCGATGTATCATATTTTATAATTAGCCAGCACTACTTTGGATTTTAAGTTACTGCTGACTAGATGCCCGCTTAGAGAATAATTTTAAGAGTATTGTTATGGAAGACAGTTTGATGGCTGATGTTTTTCAATCAGTGTCCCTCATGGCTTTTCGTCGCGGAAAAACTCTACGTGAGCATCTAGTCAGCAGTAACTTAAAATCCAAAGTAGTGCTGGCTTATTACAGGGGCATGAAAGGATGTAAAAGACCGAGCCCCATACTCTCGAAACCGACGAAACCTGACAACACATTTACCATACATAACGGATACACCTGCACCACACAGAATCTAGTATATGCTTTCATATGTGGGCAGTGTCAAAAGATATAATTAGGGGAGACCTAACGCCGACTGGGTGACCGCTTGCGGAACACATTCGCTCTTTTCGTAATGATACGGATTGCCTAGTCGGCAATCATTTCAGACTCCCTAACCACTGCCCACAAGATATGCAAGTAACAGTGCTTATAAAATTACATGGTGGTCAGGAAAATAGACGTACGTTGGAACAACGGATTATATTCAGACTGGGTACTTTAAAACCCAGGAGTTTAAACGTAAAACAATCATTCTATGACTAACGAGTCTCGATGTCGTAGGTTTTTAGTGGCTTACATGTTGCTACCAGTGTATACACAATGTCAAAGATGTTTTACCTGTATGAAATACATTAATTTTTTTTAAACTATACCTTCATTCTTCACGACCCACTTGACGACGGCAGATTTGCCGAAATATATCGGTAGACTCTTTTATTGTTTCTACTCTTTTATTTTGCCATGTGTTTTTTTTTTTGTAACTTGATGTTATATTTTAGATTTAAGTTTATCCCTTTTAGCAGCTCACATGCTAATGTATCTCGTTATTTTGTTAAAATTCTTGTCGAACCACGATAAAAAAGGTAAAACAATAAATAGAAACACAATGTCAAAACGTAAAAATATGACTAAAACAAGACGACAGAGGTGGGAATGTGCCAAGATCATCTACATTGATGTCATCAAAATGGCTGAGATTTGAAGTGTTACGTCAAAGGTGGAAAACAGGTAAAATAAATCTGACGTTCCCTGAATAAGAGCAAAGAATACCTTTAGTTCTAACTTCCTATCCTCACAATGTCGCTAAACAGAAAATATTAGTACAGAATTTCAAAAAAAAAAAAAATCAAGAAGATCCACTGATGGCTGAAACATTTCCATCTTTGCAATTACAGCCTCTCGCAAAGGAAAGACTTTGCGAGATCGCTTAGTTTCCAGCAAAATCAAGACCGTCCAGACTAGGAACAACAAGTCACAGGGGTACACGACGTTGTTGTGGCAAGATCTGTCGAAGTTGTCCCTTCACTATGGAAACGGAATTCATCAAGGGTCCTGCTTGTTCTTACAAAATCAGTTCTGGTTATACTTGTATAACGGTCTGGTTATACTTGTATAACCAAGAATGCTATATATGCCAAAGTATGTAGACGGTGTCATAAGATATTTGTTGGTGAGACTTGCTGCAGACTGGGTGATCGTTTTGCTGAGCATCTTCGATCCGTAACTGCTCACAAAGACACATCCGTCACCAACGATTCCATGGAAGACATGAGCGTGACAGTCCTTACTCAGGTTGACAGTTCACGACAATAGCGACAACAGTTCGAACAACTAAACCGAATCGTTCTCAAAAACCACCGTACTATTTCATCGGAAGAAGACTCTGTCAAATTTTCCATTCTCGACTTCGAATGCATTGCAGCTCCTTAAATCAACATCTTTACTCCAAAAATATAGTTGACTCTCCACTTTGCCAATGTGGCGATATTTAAACCACAAACCATTTCATTTTACATTGCCCTCGTTATAATATACAAAGACAACAATTTATAGAGCCAATTTTTTTAGATCCCTTAATTTCATGTGATCACTTACTGTTTTGATCTCCCGAGTTTAGTTTTGAACGAAACTCAGAAATTTTCTTGGCAGTGCAATCCTTCATCTTAAACTCCAAACGTTGGTTTTAGTATTGCGTACACAGTTATTTGAACTCGCCATTGTTTTTCTTTTTCAACTCTTCAACCGTAATTGCATGTGCTCATTGTCCCCTTTTTTTTCTTCAATTTATATGTAATTTTGATTAATCTTATTTCTTCTACTAATGTAATGTATTTTAATGTAATTGTTTTGTGCTTATTTACATTGTCTAGATTTTGTTATAATATGTGTATTTTTTTCTATTCCTTTTTACTTTTATATGTCAAAATTTAAAGATTCTTTTTTTTTTCAACTAAGTAACTCGTCACTGAACCTGTTTATCTTTATTTTGTATCGATAAAAAATGTTAATAGAAAAAGAAATTTAGATTTATTAAGTGATTCAATTCAGAAATCTGCGTTTAGAGCATACTTCTTTAATATTGGTAAATTTTATTTCATCAGGAAACGGATTAATGTAAGTTTTTCAACTTGTTTCCGAATCATATTTAATAATTCTAATTGTATTGTTATATTGTTCTATATTATTGTGTTTGTATATGTATATAATGAATTATTTAATAAAATATGTTTACAGTAACTAATTCACTTTTGGTACCCAAAACCCTAACGATATCAATATAAAAACTAGCGTTTAATGTACAATCCTAGGAATGGTATCTGCAATTTTATTTAATTTTACATTATATTTATTATTTCAATACTTTTTTAATATATATTTTTTAATGATAAATTTTAGTCTCGTGTAGAGGGCTAAAAATCCTGCCCCTAACCATTATTTCACCCCAATTGTGGTCTTTGCTCTAAACAGGGAACGTCAAATTTATTTTACCTAACACTTCACATCTCAGCCATTTTGTTTCTTCTCGTTTTTAATCATTTTTTTACGTTTTGACATATATTTATTGTATATATCTATTGTTTTATCTTTTATCGCAGTTCGACAAGAATTTTAACGTGTTTGTTTATTTATGCTTACACGAACTGCCTCACAGCACTCTTCTTTTAATTTTGACTGCATATGAATCTGTTTTGATACAAATAAAAATATTCCCCATAAACGTTAAGTTTTAAAAGCATTGCGTGATATATGTTCATCGTTTCCTAATATTGATTTGGCTCCTTTTACTGACGCATGTAACCAACGCGTTTTCGCTTTTCCAACCTTATTACAAGAAAAATCAATGTTTGTTAAGCAAACTATATAACCCAAAACAACCTTTTTTTGTCGTTGTAATGGGCTCAAAAATCTTTATTATTATTGATTTCTGTCTCAACGTATATTTATGTACTGTATAGATATATTGTTGTTTAATCAAAAACGAAAACATCATCTCAACGACAGCTCAAATAAATGATGGGATATGGAGTTAATGCATATTTTACAAAATCACTACAAATACTTGGAAACATTATCAAATGGAGCAATGCCTTTAGCGTTGTTCTTCATTTTAAAATCCCCGCGAGGCCTTCATTCATTAGCAACTACTCATACCTCAAAGTAAGTTCAGGACGGCCCCTTTAAGCGATTTCAACGGAATTGACTTGCTAAATGCCGAATAAAACGTTGCATCCATATTTTTGGGGGGCAAAAATGTCAACAAACATAAAAATACCGGGCAAAGTACTCTTACAAAGACTGTGATCAGTTACCCGACAAAGGGACCAAAAACAATACAATATTTTTACACATTTGTACATTGGACGAAACCCCTACATAATATATGGTTATGTTAAATATGCAACGATAGTGTAAATGCAATAATACAAATGTTTATAATCCTTTTTCTCTTGCTAAGAAACATTCAAACAATTATTTACTCAGTATTAAATAGCAATAAGGTATATTGTCATTTATCATACACCTTTAATTTCATTTCATAATAGAAATTCATGCATGTTGACTACAGCGATTTTCAAATAATACGCAATATTTATTAAAATCAATAAAACAAAATCCCGGATTTATCAAACAGTAATCTATATAATAAAGGATTTGTATTTTGTCATTACAGTTCAAAAAACATTCCCAATGCAAGGGACATAAACCAAATTCAGTTATTAGACTATTTAAATAATGGAAGGCAGATGACTGCCAAAGGTTTATTTTATTTGTCCTGGGCAAGTCTCTTACAAAGATTTGGATAGATAGATGTAGATTTTTTTTTCTTTTTCTCTCTTTTGCAAATCAATAGTTTGATTTTATTCCCAAACCTTTAGTCATTTTTACGTTAAATATCTTCCAACAGGGTATGCAATTTCCTCAAAGCAAATTTTCTAGATTTCAAGACGGAAAGTGTTTTTTTTTTATTTTTGCAGATCAATTGCACATATTTCAGAGTTTTTTTGAGTGGCACTTTCTTTCTTATTTTAATCATTGCCAGTTGTTTAACTTAGCGTTTCTCTCTCAAGCGTAGACTATTTGTCTGTAGTATTCATATTGTAATGCTAAATTTTTTGTATTTTTTCTCACTTCAATGGAAACCTTAAGATTTCAGAAAAAAATGCATGCATTTTTTATATTAAAGATTGACCTTGGGGAATGTATGGACAGTATGTATTGCGCAATATATACTATCCATGTGACACAAAAACTGCTTTGCTGTCACATTTACATCCTTCCTCTTTTTATACTTTATATATATGCCGAAATTTAATTTATAATGTACCGGGTATTTGTGTTTGGTCAAGACGGCTTACTTTTGTTCTTTTTGAAACTGAGTCGAATTTCAAAAAGATATCAAGATGTACCTTTGTTAGCGGGCAATTTTTTGTGCTATTTTTTAGTCATTTTCAACAGGAATTCCGTTCAAAGATTCTGGTAATTCAAATTATAAAAAGGACGACTGGACGGGTTGCTACCAAAAGAATAATTCATTTGCCTACAATTAATCTCCTACACATTTATAGTGTTTATATTTGCATTGCGCTTGTTTTCAAATAAGTTTCCTTCCATTTGTTTCAAAAGATTACCTGTATGGTCCCTCCTATTTGTAAGAAAAAGTTGATGATGGGCTACTGGATAAGTCAGGGACTATACATTATAGGGATTAGCAGGGACTATATATAAGAATGTAATGTCCCTGAATAAGTTTGAATAAAAAAACATGCAATGCACTTTACCCAGTCTGCATGGTACGAACTTTGATTTATAATAGATTTTTGGAAATTTATGCCAATTAAAAAATACAAGTTGTTGAACTTAATCATTTTAATATCAGGTAAAATAGAACATCGCATATTATTTGTATAGCTTACTCACCTCCCTGGAGAATTGCAATTCTTCAAATCAAATATAGTTTTCAAACCTGAACCCTCTCAAGACTTACAAAATAACTTAATAACGAAGTTACTGTGAATTTAGTTTCAGCATATGCAAATAATTAAAAACCATACCCTGTCAGAGACATGCAGGTCTTATGCAGTTTTTATGGTTGAGAGATCAATAGTGCAAATATACGAAATGTAAACGGTTTCTGGATTTTCATCATTATTTACATCATTTTTTCATCATCAAATGGGATAATAAATCTAGGTGAAACCACAGTAGTTAGAATACCGAAGAAGGAATAGGGGATGAGGAAATTAAAAAAATCAAAGCCCAGAGACAGGACAAAAATCGAGAAAACAGAAAAACAAAGATGAGACAGCCAAAAAAATACGGAAATAAAAAACAAAACATTCAAAATTACACTTACAGTGGGAACTCCGTAATAAAAACCGAGAGTTAATCATATCTCTGAAAGTTTCAGCATGTTCTGAAGTACATGTATAAACAAATACACAAAATACAAATAAGCATATTTTGTATTAAAATTCCTTTCGAAATTTTTTCCTCATAATTATAAATGAACTGCAAAATGACCAATTTGAAAACAATAGGAGATTTGCTCTGGACAATTATGCACCCCTTTGACAGCCGTTAAGTTAAAGAATTATGGACTTTAGAACTTTTAAACGAGTGTACTACCAATAAATTTTTAACATTTAAAGATAACGTCTCTTTCTCATGGTATGACGTTGCACTAAAGTACATTACAAAAACGGGATAACAGTAAACCTACTCGTACAATGGCCGGAAACTACAATCACATGCAACAATTTACAAGCGAACTGCACTAGAAAAACAATAATGAAGACAAGACAAACATAAATGACGATAGGAACTCGGGATATCCGGACTTGGTACCGGCACTAGCAAAAGCCAGTGATAGGGTTGAATCGGTTTATGGGTACCCAAACATCCCCTTTCTCTGCCCCATTTCCCTATAGTATAATAAACATGCGAATAAAACCCAGTACAGGTAGACTACTAACTCAACGATCACTATCTATCTTGGAAAAGAAAAGCATATATGACAAACGTAATTAAGAAAGGTGGGTCAAAGAGTACTCGCCGCTAAACTGCTGGCCAGCTCAAGGAACCTACTTTGCTGGTGAAACACTGTCGCACTACATGTATATATAAATTGCACATTCATATCATTACACATACATTGCAAAAATTTTCTCCAGTTCTCTTCAATAATCTTACAATCTTGAAAGTATTCTAAAATGCAATTACTCCTTTCTATTTTCTACTTATTTTGTACGATTTTTTTTATTAATGTAGAATGAAGAAAAGATAACAGGAAACATTTACAATGGCCGAAAACTACAATCACAGGCCACAATCTACCTGTGAACTGCACAAGACAAAACAATAAATTGGCAAAAGACAAACGATAGGAACTCGGGACAGCCGGACATGGTACCGGAACTACCAAGAGCTAGCGGTAGGGTTAAACCGGTTTATGGGTACCTACTGAAACCTCTTCTTTCTCTACCCCGTTTTTCTATAGTATAATAAAAATGCAAATAAAACCCAATACAGGTAGACTATTAACTCCAAGACAACAATCTTGAGGAGAGAATAAAACAAAACGTAATTTAGAAATATGGATCGAGGAGTGCTCGCCGCTAAACAGCCGGCTAGCTAAGGATCCTAGTCTGCCGGTAAAACACTGTGGCAATACGGATTAAAAATCAAATGCAGAACATCCCGAAGAGTTTGGTAAAGAATCATCATGGATTTCAGTAGATATCAGCAATATCAGTGAGAGGCCTGTATACCTGTAAAATCTCCAGGTCACTGAATCCCATGCAAAGCCAATTTAACGGAATAATGAAAAATATCCTTGTTTATTCGTTGATAATGATATATTAAATGATTTATTCAGTAACAGTCAAAATGTCTTGAACCACCACCTATCAATTGGCAAAAGCAATTCTAAATTTTGACAGACACAGTTGATGAATATCTGACCGGTCCAGATCTATATCGTCATTCATTTTGGCTCAAATGACGCCGTCTAAACATTTCCGTGATCCTGATAACAAAAAAGCAACATATTTGAATAATCCCTTGTAGTAAAGGCAGTGTCATATTCCATGACAATAATATTATTGCATCCGCTGACATTGTCGTAACAACATCACAAGCAAGAGATCTGTACTCGTCACTACTGATAAGTACTTTGATAACACAATTCACAAACAATCATAGGAAGAAGACATCTTTAATATCACAAAACATTGCTCTCTTCTTTTGGCAGCATTGTTAGAGATGAAAACAACAACTTGCATCGTAGCTAATGGGTTCTACATAAAAGCCCTTGTACAAACAGAGATACATAACTGTGTTGGCAAAATACTAAAAAAAACATTTCTATGCTCCTGATTTATCGAAGTCAAGGTGGTCTTAAGAAGTTTAATTCCAAAGGTGGGTTGAAAAAGGTGTATATTTTATCTTCAACTGAACTTCGATGTACTGTAACAGTATAAAATATTATATTTTTAGACACTGCATACCACTCTCCCAAATGTGAATAAAACCTCCAGACTTAACTACATAAGACTGTGGTAAAAATTGATGCTTGGTAAAGATGGAGGAGGATGACGTTGAAATGCTTGAATTTTTTTTTTTCAAATGGAAGACAAGTGGAATTAAGCAGATTAAAGGAAACATTTTGGGGACTGATTGTGTGCCACTTGCAGTCCATTTATTCCTTTATTCGTAAGAAGCAATGTTTATACAAAGGCTTGTTCCTAAAAATCGAAACTTAACTATATTTATATAGGTAGAAACAGGAAACACTTACAATGGTCGAACATTACAATCACATGCCGTGATCCATCAAGGAATCGCACATGAAAAACAATAAAAGGACAAAAGACAAACGTAAACAACGAAAGGAACTCGGGAAAGTCGGACTTTGTACCGGCACTGGCAAGAGGTAGCGGAATGGTTAATGCGGTTAATAGGTACCCACACCTCCCAATACATTCTTGTAGACTATTAACTCCAAGACCTCAAACTTGAACGGGGAAGAATGAAACAAAACATGATTTTGAAAGATGAGTCAATGAGTGCTCAGCCTGCTAGCTCAAGTCACTTGATAAAATTCTGTCGCATTACGGAAGAACAATCAAACTCAAAACTTCCCGAAGGGTTTGGTAAAGAATCAACATGAATTCCAGTAGACATTGGTAGTATCAGTGACAGGCCAGTATACCTGTAAAATCTTCAGATCATTGGATCCCAAAGCCAATTTAACGAATTCACGCAGAATATCCTTTCAATGTCCCCATCTACGTCAAGAATGTAAGTTACATCGTAGGTTTTTCACGATTTATTATCAGTTGTTGACATTTTTAACATTTCCGAAAAACACTAGGATGAGAAAGGCCCTAAGTAGCAAGTTGTTTACAAGTAGCACCATATCTAAATATCAAATGTTCATATCTTCTGTAAAACTTCTTCAATGTTTTTATCAATTTATGAAATCTGTAACCTTTTTGTTAAAGTCTGGATGTTATAGTCACCAAGAATATAACAGACGCGTGCGAATCGTACTAGTTGAGATATAAAAGCCCGTATGATAGAGCTAGAGGAACGTCGCCGTCGGGAAAAGGGAAGTTACTAGTATTAAAAAAAATCATCCCTTTATCATAAATATTACTTTTTAATTTTACAAGAGTCAACGATGATAGTAAAAGATCAAGAAAATGGTAGTATTTAGAATTATTGTTTGTTTTATTAAGTTTTAGGTCTTGTGGGTAAATGAAGTCGACATAATCTAAAAACTGGAAATTGTCATCGATATACCTGCTGATATAATTGAAAACTGATCACGATGTTGTACGATTCCATTTTGCGGTTTTTCATAAAATCCCGTACAGAATAAAAAATCTGCAATGAGAGGTGCACAGTGTGTACCAATGGGAAACCCAATGACCTGTTGGGATGGAACTTACGGAAGTACTGAATGATGTTACCAAAAACAAACAAAAATGTTGTCTAGAAAAGATGCAGTGCCTAAATCATGTTATCAAAAACCTGGAACAATGCTTTTTGTAAGTGTTATTAAAGAAGAATCTTGGCTTTTTATTACAACAAATGAACTAATATAGTCTTTTAATTTCAGTTTTTTAAAATATGATGTTTTTTTTCAATGAACAGAAACATCTATCTCAAATACCCAAATGAAATCAAAGTCATGGATACACCATCATAAGCAGCATACATTGACTTTTGCCTCTATATTGATAACTCTTGATGTCTGAAATCAAAACGGGGCGACTAGCGTCAATATTTTGATTTTCCAATCGTAAACCTTCCGTTTTTGAGCAGTAATATTCTCGGATATGGCGGCTACATCTCACAACCTATTTGCTATTGTCATTTCTGTAACATATGTAGCGATGTGTCAACAGAGCCCGAATATTGTATCAGAAACTTCTACACCAATGTTGTGTTTAATCATTATTGGTAGTGTTATCACTAACATTATGTTTCTACTTTACAAATGGAAATAGACATTTTTGAGTAGAGTCAGAGTATATAACTGAACTGACAAACACCGACTATGAAAACACAGGACTTTTTATTGCCAGTATGACGGTTTCAATAATAAAAAAATAGCCACAAAAATAAAGCAGTAGCCCACAAAGGTATCAGTATCACCGGATGCACTAAATGATAAGATTCGTCTACCTTTTCGAGCATCCGATGATACCTTTGTTGACATTCACACAGCTACTGCTTCATTTCTCTGACTATTTTGTTTATTTATGTTTCTTTGTATGATTTTCAAATTTTCTCCATTTTCATTGCCTCTATAATGACATCTTATTTTGAAGTTTTCATTTTATATTTTTTCCTGCTGTACTTTCTCCCTCGGTTTTTTGTTGATGTATGCTGTATTTTCTACTCCGATTACAACAGTCAAACATCAAGATAAGATAGGCTAACATCGGTATTCACACAAAATCACATCTTAAACAGAATTTTTGAAAATAAGAAAAAAATACATATTGTTGCAGGAAAACTTGACTTACCGTGTGGATTTGTATAATCGTGGATGTTTCTTCGAAATATCCGGTAAACTTGTCACATCATCATTAGTTTCAGGACTGTCGGATTTAACAAAATCTAATCTAAAGTCCTCAGTAAGAGATTGAACCCGTTCCCTCATTTTCATATCATTTAGAACTTTTACCGGTCGCAGTCAAAATTTTTCCTTTTTTTAGGTTCTTTTTCAACTTTTATCAAAATCAGATTTACAATCTAAATTTAATGGTGTAGTATGTTGCATTATCTACTTCATAATTCCCTTTCTTATCGAGTTACATTTTTCGTTACTTTATATATGTATATAACAATATACTTTAAATTTGTTCAACAAAAGGGGTCAAATGTCAATAAGTAAAATCAATCAAACCAGGCATATCATCAAAAGACATGAACTAAGATTTTACACAAATCCATATCTACGGGAGATTAAAATTTATAAACCCTCATTGGAAGCTGTAAACACTGATATCAAAATTGATTTTCAAACTAATCAATAATTTTATTAAAGAAGACAAATAGACAGTGTATTTAAAATCTTCTAAAAGATGTTGGTTATTGAAAAATCTATTAAGTCTTAAATGAGAAAAAAATATAATAAAGCGAATTTCAGTACATTGGTTTCAGATTTGAATCTATGATTAACATTTTGTACCTTATCGTGCTATATCTTACAAGACAGGAATATTTCATATAATAATATAGACAATAGATAAACAAGGAAGAGGAAACCAATGTACCTTGCAACTATTTATTAAATTAATACAACTTTTTGACATGGTATAAACTGCTAATATATTTCAAATTTGCCACCCCCAGTACGAATTGCTGCCACCAACCTAATGATTGTCGTAACGGACAATGGAATAACGACCCTAAGAACGGTAATCCGTTTACCTTAGCTGTTTGCTCTTTTTATGTTTATTGATCAGTCTAAAAGATCAAATATTGAAATAAATTTGTTACAAGTATATCGTTAAAGAACATGGGCTCAATATAACGTGTTAAGTTAACTACGTTTCATTTATTATGGACCATTAACGTTTTAACGGTAGCTTCGAAACAAAGAATTGTTGTGAAGTTTTAAATCAACATATTTGAATTAATAAGACAGGTGGGTATTTTATTGTGACACCTTGTTTTCGTGTAACATAGTTGTCAAACATGACAGTTAGTTCATATATAATAGAAACAATATGCACAAATTGATATACCAATTCTTTTAAAGTGATCCATAACATACAAAGTAGTAGTCGGTTTCTTCAAAATATTGACCCAGAATGTTTTTATTGTATAGAAAAATGACTACACCTCGAATAATAATTTGGGATTTTTTTATGGTACCATGACCTAGACACGTTTAATGCAACGCCTTCTATTATGAATTTTTCGTAATGGTAATGAGTGCAAATAACCAACACAGAAAAAATGAAAATCAGTCACAGTAAATAAATGATGAAAAATCAGAGGAACGATCGTGCTCTTGTTGCAAACCATTCACTCTTTCCCGTTTTTTTCAGTATGGTCCTTATGTGGTCCCAAACTCAGGTACAGTACCAACCAAAAAATTAGCGAAAGTGGGTATTTGATATTAACTTATATCTTATATAACACTTACAAACCAAAAGTAGTGTTAAAGCCGATAGAAACTACTCATTAAGAACCGTAACTATTTCATCACTGGAATACCCATAAATTTAATTCCTTGAAATGTTTACTTAATTCATTTCAACAGGTGTGAATGAGTGAGAAGAATACTTACGGTTTGATGGAAGGGTTTTGACCTGATTTTAATGTGTAATTAATAAATAAAGATTTATGAAAATACGTTTAATGTAAACAAAATTCTAAGTGCTAAAGCTTAGCGCACTTTTGATAAATAATGCCATTTTTATTATTTTAATGATACAATTAAGGAAAATATTAAAAGTTTGTTGTAATATCAATTTTATTTTGAATACTGAATTATACTAATATCTATATAGGGTTAAATGCAGATTAAATGGATAGCTTGTATGCAAAATATTATATATAGGCGTAAACAATGTGTACACATTTTTGTTTCTTTTCCACGGCCCTTTGAAGACATCGATGTCGATGATCTTGGTTCATCCCCACCTTTGTCTTTTGTTTTTCAATCATATTATTACGGTTTGACAATTCATTCTTTTACCTTTTATCGTAGTTCGACATGAATTTTAACTTGTTCTTTTATGTTAACAATATACATCTATGCAACTTCCAAGTTTGTCCCCAAAAAATTCTCAGATGAAAAATTAAGAAATAAAACATGGCCGCCGTACTATATTGTCATTATAACATGGGCTTGAGTTGTTTTTGCAAATATTTTATCCCGAGCGTTAGCGAGGGGTAAAATATGCAAAAGCAACGAAAGCCCATATTATAATGACAATATAGTATTTGGCGGGTATGATTTATTTCGATTCTAATATGGAAATTTCACCAATTTTATATCCGAAGCGAGCAGCGACTATCTAATGGTTGCGTAATATTATGATTTTGATAAACAAACTCACTGACAAAAAAACTTTCAATAAATACAATAAAAGCTTACTTTTGTTTGATTTAATTGCTTTTTTAACTGTAGAAAATTCCTCAGGTCCTCTTAATTTCCATTCAAACATTCCAACCAACGCTGCTTACGAACCGGACATTACGATTTTATTTGTGACGTCACAAGTAGGAAAATTAAAGTTTGTCCCGAACATTGCCTTTTCAAATAGAAAACAATTCCACAATGAATTTCGGAAACAAATTTAATTAAAAATTTTTAGTGGATGGTAGATTTTGACAGTTAAAATGTAAAATAGATATAAAATATGCAACAGAAACTATGCATCTTTTGCGCATGTGCTAAGAGTGTTATATTGGTATTATAACATGACTCTATTTACAAAGCTAATACAGGAAGCCATATTAGAATACGATCTAAATATATGGTTAACGAATATTTTTTCATATTTTTTATGTTCAGTAATGCATAATAATATCCCTGATATAAAACAATAAAATATCTAAGATATTTCTGAATGACCTAATTGGAAGTGTATGAAAAAAAGATAGAACAAATACTGTAATATGACAACCTTGCCCGAACCATCACATAGTTTATGGAAGAAAAAAAAACCTAATCGCATCAATTAGTTAACTTGATTTGATTTGATTTAATGGCCAGACATTTTTGGGGACAAAGGTGCAAATTTCAGAAATATGTGTTTCTTTGAGTAAGCATTACCAAATGGAAGACTGAATCTCATGACACTAAACTGATTTTAAATCTTATCAGAAAATGGAAAACCAAGATCAAATACTTTAAGCACAAAGAATGAGAAGGATAATAGTAATAATCGAATGAAAAGAAATATGACTTTCCACTCTAGCTATAAATAGAAAAAACTGAACACCTATAGCAATCCAACAAACATCACGAATGAATGCTCTTGACGAATAATTCTAAAATAAAACAGGTCGGAGAGCATTTCATGTGTCCTTTGATGTTCTGTATATTTTACAAAAGGATATGGAGTAAATGAACACGAGACGATAAAACATATGTTAACTCAAACTGCAATAATTTTAATGGGCTGTATACCTTTATTCCTTCATATAAACAAGATATGCAATGGCTTAGTATGAATTAAATAAATAAATTTGGATCTTTTGTGATATTTTTTATCGTATTTTCTGCTGCGACACATTACTGTTTGGTACAGATATCTGGTAAATACTAGTACACAATTGACGTTGCTTCATTTCGAAATAAAAAATGTTTGAAATGAGTGTAATAACAAATAACAAAATACCGAAGTTACTGTTATTTTCTGCATATGCGCATATGCAGAAAGTAAATTCACAGTGACTTCGGTATTTAGTCATTTGTTACCACTGGGTCGATGCCACTGCTGGTGGACTGTTAGTCCCCGAGGGTATTCACCAGCCCAGTAGTCAGTACTTCGGTGCTGACCCGAAAGCCGATTATTTTTGAAACCTTCCAATATCTAAAATTTGTAAATTGTATTGAAAACTAAGGAGTATCTCCCTCATGCAAAGCTCTGTCCTTAGCTGATTTTGACTTTAAATTTAGATCACTTTGGTTATTTGTTCTCTATCAGTTTTTAAACATCTTTGAGTTTATGGTCTTCCAAACGTTTAGATTTTATCTGCACTGATGAGACATAAGTTGTCGAAATGCGCATATGCAGAAAGTAAATTCACAGTGACTTCGGTATTTAGTCATTTGACAACTTATGTCTGATCAGTGCAGATCAAACCAAAACATTTGAAAGTCCGTAAATTGAAACACGTGTAAAAGCTGATAGACAACAGATAACAAAAGGATTTAAATAGAATAGCCAAAATTACTAAATATTTTACGAAAGGATATGGAGTAAATGGACATGAGAGCACAACGCATATGTTAACTCCAACTGCAATAATTTCAATGAGCTGTATGGCCATTTCGGAAATTAGTTCCTCATCAGCAGCACTAGAACCCAAACATAGGAAATCCATAATTTCAAAAATGTTTAAAATTCATAAAACCGAACGAAATCCGAATAATCAGTATTATGAAATATAGCTAAGGACAAACTACGATGGAGGGAGTTAAACCTTAGGTTTTAGAATTTACATAAATTTAGATTATGGCTAATAAACAAAGTGTATACATGAAGTATAATTTCATGTGAAAAAACACCATATCTAAGAAAAATAAAGACCATGCATCTCTAACATGAGAAATTGACATTCAACTTCCATTCATATTATGAATACTCGTGCAAACTCTTAAACCTTATGGTAAATATTCTCTGTTTTGACGAATAAGATATTATATAATGCATTAGCATTTAATGTATGTAATTACATTTATATAGTCCTAAATTTAAGAGATCACTGGTACATCCTCAGTTTCAAACCTGAACTTATATATTTTTAACTATGGATATCGGAGATAAAAAACTTTACGATAGTGTGATGATTTTCACTTTCCGGTGGTACATTTCCCGTTTTCTGAACAGATATATTCTCACGTCTCTAGTATAGCATGTCTACATTTTAGAAATCGTTATGTACAGCCAATTAGCAAAAGGAGCAACCTCACTGTTTCAAAACTTCCACCCACTATTGCAATTCTCACTACAGAAGTTTTAAGGCTACACCCTAATTTTACAAATTGTTACACTGTTTCACTTTCACAAATAAAAACAAAAATTTGGTCCAGAGCTTTCTACTGAATTCAGAAGCGATCGCCGAGTCGGGTGCCTCTTGATTCTTTATTCCGGAACGCCAAATGATTCTATCAGTTTTTAGGGTTCACACTATTACTGCTACTACAATGTATACGTTGTGATTGTCTTCTATATATACGAGTTTTTTTTTTCTGTTACTGCTACTACAATGTATACGTTGTGATTGTCTCCTATATATACGAGTTTTTTTTTCTGTTACTGCTACTACAATGTATACGTTGTGATTGTCTTCTATATATACGAGTTTTTTTTCTCGGGCAACTGATGACAGCGGCTGTAAGAACATATGAATTTTGACGTTCCTGAATTCATGGGGTAAAAACTTGGATTTGTATTTAACAATGAATTACGCCCAAATTGGTGCTGGGGTCGTATTGAACATTTTATGAGACATGAGTATAACTCATTGTTGAAGGCTTCATGGTGTCTTCAAGATGAAGAACTAAAATTAAAGTGTTGTGGCATTAATTTTTCCATTTATTAACGAACGCACAAATGAATCCTATATACCTCTACCTTTTAAGACGGGGAATAACATATTATAGTACAATATATATTCGAATTAAATAAACAGTCTGATTAAATCCTGTTAAAGAACAGTCCAATGTAAAAGAACGTCATTCGTTTCTACCTTTTAAGTTCGTTTTTAAAGGTTTGGATTCTTTTATCCTAGCCAAAATCTAACATCACTGAAATCATTCTAATAAAACAACATTGGTGTACTATTATCAGAATATACTCATATTGCAAGACAATATAGCAAAATACATAATTTATACGAACAATACAGACCTTAAACAAAAACAAGAGTGCGCAAGGATGCTATCGAAGACTTAAAAATTGCTATAAAGTACTAAGAATAGAATCTTTTGTCGAACTGCTGAAAGTTTTTATTTTTGGACATTATTAATATTATAATTACTTTAAAAGACCGCGTGAGTTACGTTTGCATTGCATTCACCTGTGGTCCGTCGTCCGTCTGTCGTGACTTTTTTCAAAATCTTTTTTGAAAGCACCATGTCAATTTTCACCAAGGTTGGTATGACTCATCACCAATATCAAAAGATTCGAATCTGTCTTCGATGAATCTGAAGACAAAATAACATGGTTGTCGTTACTAAAACTAGAAAATGGGGTTAAATTGCTATTTTTGCAAATAACTCAATTGTTACAGATATTTAGAATCTGACCAGGTGTAAGTGATCATGATAAGATCAAACTAACATTTTAAAGAAAATATAAATACATATATAGGAGTTATTTCTTTTTACTGGTCAAATTGTCTTAATTCCATACTTTTTGCCTTATATTACAAAACGATTTCAGATAGAGGTTAAGTTTTAATTCAAAATTTTTCAGCATGTCAAGGAATACACTTTACCTCAAAGATGGAAGTTTGGCATTGGATCCTATGGGAATCACATCCAACGATCTCCTCTGAAACTACTTGTCTAATTTGAACCATACCTGGTCAAAAACTGTCCAATGATTGCCCTCTCCGAAAATAGTATCCGACTAGTCCTCATCAGATCGACGATGACCGCCAACAGGAGCAGAGCTTTACATTGGACTTTGTAAAGAAAACACCCAGAGATCTTCTTTTCCGAAGCCACTAAGAAATATGGAACAAATCTTAATAATAACGAGTTTTTTAAGAGTCAATAACTCTTGGGTAAACATCTTTGAGTTTATGGTCTTCCAAACGTTTAGATTTTATCTGCACTGAAGAGACATAAGTTGTAGAAATGCGCATATGCAGAATTTAAATTCACAGTGACTTCGGTATTTAGTTACTTGTAATCTTTAAAAAATGTGTATTCAAATTTTTCATCTGATCCAGCATAAAAATGAGACCATTTAACATTGAGGTTATTTGTACTTTCTATGCCAGCCATCGACCAGATGAGTGATGCATGATTTTGAGGATTTTTTTTTAAATTATTGAATTTCCAAATTATTTTATACTTTAACTAGATTTTTAATTGCTTCTTATTTCCCCATCTGTTTTGTAAACTTAACAAAATTGTAGTTTCCTATTTGATTATTTTCCGCAAAAAGTGATAATGGTATTCAATCTACCTAACAATAAAGTTATATTTTACATAGCACTTTTAATTGCTAACATTTATTGTCCAACCAAAAGATCTTATAATAACTCAAAATTTAATACTATATTCGTATTCCTACGCACACGTTTACATGACAATTACATGCTAATTCACATGCAATAGTATTACGAATCCTTTTACTAACATAGAAATGTCTTACCTTTACTGTTCAATATTTGTACAGCAATGAATATTTGAGGTTTGGTCTCACACCTTGTTGTAAAGGTAACCTCTCTAATAATTAATTGTAACGACATCTTCAGGTTTCAATATCAATTCCACTAGCTATCCTTTTCCTTAATTAATCTATAGATAGGCGATTTCCTTATTGTTTGGTTCTTTTATAATGCTCTTAAAATATCATTAGGTCCCATTAACTACTAAGCTTGTTTTCTTGTATCTAATTAAAACCTTCTTAGTAAATGAAAACTTAGAAAGTGATCGAAGGCTGTCTAATATAATTGATTCATTTATGTAACTCTTACACTGATTAGCACTTGACCGATAATTACGTTCAATGCCTTAAAACTCACAGCACTTGTAATCATAATGATGAATACACAATCAAACAAAAAAACCGTTGGAGCAAAATCATATCAAGATCTATTTAATTAATAATTGTCAGAAAGATGCAATTACCAACTTACAAAGGGCATAACTTCAGTTTGATCAAAATGTTTGTCAATCAAATAAACATCTTTATGGAAGAAAGTTAACAAAACTATGCACGCCAGAAATTAAGCATATTCCAAATTTTCCAAGTTATTAACACAAGCGAGGTAATAAATCTCCCGAACGAAGGTTTTGGAGATATTTTTTATTATTAATTTTTGTTGTTTATTTATATTACTAGAATGAAGTCTCCCAAAAGAAGTTAGGAGACTCATTCTTTTTGTTGCATTCCTTGTTATTAATGAAAGCAAGATAACAGGAAACACTTACAATGACCGAACGTTACAATCACATGTCACAATCAACCAGGGAACTGCACAAGAAAAATAATAAAATGACAAAAGACAAACATAGATAACGATAGGAACTCGGGATAGCCGGACTTGCAACAGCCAGCGGTAGGGTTAAACCGGTTTATGGGTACCCAAACCTCCCCTTTCTCTATCCCGTTTCCCTATAGTACAATAAACATACAAATAAAACCCAATACAGGTAGACCACTAACTCTAAGACCACAATCTTGAAAAGGAAAGAATAGAAAAAAAAGTAATTTAGAAAGATGGGTCGAGGAGTGCTCGCCGCTAAACTGCCGGCTGGCTCAAGGAGCCTGGTCTGCTGGTAAAACAATCCGGAGACAATCAAGAACACCAGAAGACGGAAGACCAAAGACACTATATGCCAACAAAACACACAACCAAGTGCTAAGAATTAGATTAAACTTTACTGAAAGGTTACCTAACCTATTTAATTTGGGTTTCCGGTCTCCAAGACACCATAGTCGAACTGGTCACCATTGAAACGAAAAAGTGCGAGAAATTTAAAGCGGTCTGAGTTAGTTTGATCAGTGACCCAGCATACGGAGAATGGGTTTCTAGGCTTGATTATTTTTTAAATGACGACAGCGGAAACGCAGAAAAGGTTTGGAAATCAAAAGAACACAGAATTGGAGAAATTTTATAGGAGGGTTATCTATCAATTGTAAAGCTCATTTCTTGTCTTTGGGATTTGGAAGATGGCCATGATTGCTATTGAAACAGAGAAAAGCGTGATTCGGAATTTGATGGAACTTGACAGAATAATACAAAATACCAAAGTTACTGTAAATTGAGGTCTGCATATGGCCATTTCGACAACTTGCGTCTGTTCAGGGTAGATCAAATCAAAGCCTTTGGAAGACCATTGTTCAAAATATTTAAAATATGAAAGAGAACAAATATCCAAAAGGATCTGAATAACTAGAGGCTCAGAGACTGTATCGTTCATTTAACAACATGCTTTTAAGGCATCCCAATGCTGATGACCCTTTCTAATGGGTCTTATATTGAGCTGTTGTCCACTGGCAGGTATGTTTTTCGACAGATCCAGTTGAAATTGCTACTCTTTGTAAAGGATCTAAAGTGAAATTTGTTTCAAAGTCATTAAGGAAAATGGTGATATTCTAAAACTGGTTCAATATTAAACTATGTTCAATGTGGGTTGCCATTTTTTCCTCGTATCAGAACAAAATGATGAATCTTTGTACAAAACTTCCATTCAACATTCCAGTTAAGTTTTATCAAATTTTCTTCAATAGTTCCAGAGTTTTCAGAGTAAATAATGAAAAGGATGATTTTTCCCATGGGGTCTTATTTTAATATATATTCAGCACTAGCGGCCTAGTGGATCTTACGAAATTGTGATGGACCTTCCTAACATCATTTCAGTACAGCTTAGTCATTTTTTTTTCAAAAGTTTCAGAGCAGATGCCAGGAAGGGTGATTTTTCAATATGGTTCAGTTTTATAAACTATCTTCTCCGCTGGTGCCATGTTTGGAACGAATAACAAACTACCGAAGTTACAGTTCATTTATTTTCTGCATTTCGATATCTTATGTCTCGTCAGTTCAGATAAAACCAAAACATTTGAAAGTCCATTAATCGAAAACATGTAAAAACTGATAGAGAACAAATAACCACAAGGATCTAAATGGAAAAGCCAAAATTAAGTTAAGGACAGAGCTATGCATGAGGGAGATACTCCTTAGTATCATATCTGAACAAAGGCATTACTTCTTATCAAATACTACAACAAAAGGCAGAGGTCAAATGTAAGGCTTAGGTCACTGGGTAAGAGGACAATAGTTAAGGTGTAGTAAAAATAGTTGGGGTTAGGATAAGACGAGACCAATGAAAACATCATGGACAGAATCAGGGCTAGACCAGTGACAACACTTTGGCTAGGTGAGACCAAAGCGTAGGACGAAACCAACACCTTGGATAGTTGAGATCAAAGCTGGAAAGGCGCGACTAAAGTAGAAGGCAAGACCTATGAAAGTACATTGAATAGAAGTAGGGCGAGACCTACGGGACCAGGCCAAAGGTCATTGACACTAATTTCATTAGCGCTTCGTCGGACACCTCGTCCAATTATGTTGCTCCTCATGGAAATATATGGTACTTTAAACATATTTTACTAAGAAAGCACTATAGGGTCAAATGTCAAATATGTTGTTCCTCGTTAAAAATAAGATACCAACAAATATTTTACAAATGAATGCACTACGGGCATCTCGACCAAAAGTGTTTTAGGGTGCTTAGTTATACTACTCTAGGCTCCTTGATCTAGCTGGCAGATTAGCGTAGAGCACTCGTTGACTCATCTTTCTAATTTACGTTTTGTCTTATTCTTTCCTTATCAAGATTTTTAGTTAGTAGTCTACCTGTGTTGGGTTTTATTTGTATATATAGTATATTATAGGGAACTTGGATGGAGAAAGGGGAGGTTTGGGTACCCATTAACTGGTTTAACCCTACCGCAAGCTCTTGGTAGTGCCGGTAATAAGTCTGATTATCCCGAGTGTCTATCGTTGTCTACGCTTGTCTTTTGTCTTTATCTCTTTTTTTTTCTTGTTCAGTTTCCTGGTGGATTTAGGCATCTAATTTTAGTTTTTGACTTTTGTATGCATTTCCTTTTATTTCTCTATATTAATGAGAATTTAAGGCAGAATTTAGATTTGTCATCGGACATTTTCTTGTATAACTTTCTATATAATTTCACTGATTGATCAAAATGAGTTCCTATCGATTTCTACTTTTGTCCTTTTTATTTTTATTGTTTTTGTTTTTTGTACAGTTCCCTGGTAGATTGTTGCAGGGGGTTGTAATTTACGGCCATAGTAAGTGTTCATGTTATCCCCTTTCAGATATAAGCATAGATTTCATTTTTTTTTATTTTATTCTATTTTTTGAGAAATTTGATAAAACAAAACCAAACAGATAATGATCAATAAGAAATTTGTTTGCTCAAACAATCACATCTTGAAAATCAGAATACAAGGTACACGGCTACCAAATTCACTGCAAAAGCCTTTCAGTGTAGATGCAATTTTTATTTTGAATATACACCACAATCGTGAATGCCGTCGGTCAATTTTTGCTCTATTGAATATGGAAGGCAAGATCGATATGTGTACTCTTGTAAATATAAAATGCATGTTGTTTTGAAATGATAATCAGTAACAAAGCCAGCATGAATGTCTTGTTAACTTAAGAATAACAAGAAACTATTACATGAAGATTATGTATTAAAACATGAATATTTCACGAATGAATTTAGCGTGTACTATTTTCATATTTAAAGCTCTCTCAAATGATGTTACAATAATTCAGTGGGCAAAGTAGGTGACGTCATGCCAGATTACTTAAAGACATCCAGCTGCAAGCGAACCTATAGTGGTTTCCAAATAGACGGATGGTACAATATAAAGAGAGTTTTCACAAGAATTATATAAAATTAACCTTAAGGTAATTTAATGAAAATAACACACTTGACTTGATTTAATATTTTCCTTAAAATTGGCATATTCAGCATGATGTTTTTCCTTTATTCAAATCATTTCGTTTGTTAACACAAACACCTTTATCTCGGCCCGTTAAAATTAGTACAAGATGTGTTATATGCCCCCGATTCTACAGTAAAATATATGAAAATACCCAATTTTACCCCTTTCTGACCCCTATGACCTTGACCTTTGACCTAATTTTTTGGCATATTTATGTTCATCTTGAAAAGACCTATACACTTGCCAAGTATTAAAAGTCTGTCTTATATAGTTCAAAAGTTGTTTATTACCATAAAAACATCCAATGTAACCCCTTTATTCTGAAACAGATGAAGCCCTTTTGGGCCTCTTGTTTATTGAAATGGTTTTAAGTGTTAAAAGTATCTGTTTAAACATGCTATAAGAAACTTACAGAAAAATACTGCATCAAGATCCGACAAAAAATTGAAAAATTCATTTTTTCCATTTGTCCCCCTTTGGGCGTCTTGTTTCTCAAAAACGGTAAATGCTACCGCAAATCTGTTGACATATTACAGTTGTGCAAATTTATTAGCAATAACATAAAACAAACCCCGTCTCAATACGAAAAATAATAAGGATTCTACAGTCCAATATGTGATAACAGCCAAAGTCACCCCTTTTTAACCTGTGTGACCTTGACCTTTGACCTGGCCTGTTTTTTTTGCACTTTGATATTCCTCTTGACTAGACCTATACACATGCCAAGTATCAAAAGTCTACCTTATATAGTTCAAAAGTTATAGCCAAGGTTAAAATTCGGACGCACTTACAAACAGACAGACAGACAGGACAAAAACAATATGCACCCCGATCCTCGATCTGGGGGCATAAAAATAAATAGCGTAAAAAAATCCTGCTTATGACCCCGTCACACTATAAAGCACAGCACCAACGTATGCCCAGCATGTGAGAATATTTTCGTGCAAGCTGGTGTGCGTTGTATAAGTTGGAGGTACAATCGTAACACGTTACAAACACGTCGACACACGTTGACGTGCGTTGTTGAACATTGAGTGCGTCGGAAAATTTTGGACATGCTCAAATTTTCACGACTTCGCCAACGTGTTGTTGATAAGTTATGCAGACGTTAGATGATCGCTTGAGGTGCGTTACGCAAGCAATGTGCATGCGCGGTATGTTGTAGTTTCTCTCGAGTTGTTTTAAACGTGTAGATAACGCAAACCGAGCGTCCTTGTAACTAACGAAAAAAGTATTATTGTTTTGTTGTGAAAATAAAGGTTAAAGAGTAAGACAAAATTCCAAAGTAATGTAAATAGCTGATGTATTTAAGTATCATACTGACATATTGTTTTGAATT
The DNA here is from genome assembly GCA_002080025.1 of Modiolus philippinarum. Taxonomy (NCBI): domain Eukaryota; kingdom Metazoa; phylum Mollusca; class Bivalvia; order Mytilida; family Modiolidae; genus Modiolus; species Modiolus philippinarum. The sequence continues at coordinate 18,935 of MJUU01010707.1, read as the reverse complement.
TTTTTTTAATTTTGAGGGATCAATCCTTCCTGCAAATATGTCGTTTTTTTCGGTGGCATTTCTATCCATTTCTACATTTGCAAATGATATTTCGATGAAGAATTTCAAGCTGATCATAGAAAGCTATACAGGCGCTCTATGAATGCTAGAAGACCGTTATGGATGCGTTCGGTATACGTCAAGTACGCTAGTAAAACGAATTAACGAATTTGCAACGATGTCATACGATGTTACACGTTTTGTGATCGTTGCATACAAGTTATGGATAAGTTTTCCGTGCGTTATGGAGTTACAAACTTGTTATAATTACGATATTGTCGTCAAGTCATTACGTATGGCCTTCTTTGGTATTAACATTGATTTTTTGATAGGGTCTTTGCATTTTAACTAAACACATTCTAAATTTCTAAAATCAGTATTGCATGGACACGGGTTATGTATTCCGGTATATACATGAAATCATTATGCTAAACTCCTCACAGGAAGGGATCTTGATGGAAGCGGTATACTGAGGGTACATAACTTAATTTGTCAGTTGGTAATGGGTCTGGAGCTGGCATGTCAGTTAACTGCTAGTAGTCTCTTGTGATTTCATGTTTATGTCCGTATATTTAGTTCTTTCAGTTTCATTTTTCACAAACTGACTCAGTCCTGTTGCCAACTGAATTTTACTGTTGTTACGATTGCTTTTTTGATTTATCACATTGGCTATAGGGGGAGGGTTTGGGCCCAATAAAACTAGTTTAACCCCGACACAGCAGTTTTGCGCCTGTCCTAAGTCAGGAAATTTATTGAGCCTTTGTGTGTCTTGTCTGTTTTCTAGTTAGTTCACTTTATGTCTATGGGAGTCTAGGATGATGTTTATTTCGCTGAACTTGATTACTCTTTATTTAGGGGCCAACTCCGACCTGCCGTTGGGTGTGGGGTTTCCTCACCGTTCATTGAAGATCTAATGGTGGCTTTGAGTTGTTATTACTCCCCTTTGGGTCGTTGTCTCTTTGACACATTCCCCGTTTCCCTTCTTTTTCCTATTGTAATCATGGTAATTTTCCAGCACAGGACTTATAGGTCCTCTTCGCCAGATTAAGTAAGTCGATATGTTCAAAAATGTGTCAAAATTGGGTCTCTCCTTTGATTAAGTGAAAGTAAACTATATATGCACCTAATACAAACTTTTTATCGGACAGACTATGTAGTTCATGAAAGGTTAGTAAATATAAATTCATTGCTTTCTGTCAATATAAAAATACACCAAAATCGTAAAACTTTAAAGGATGGTTAATGTAAGAAAAAGTATCTTCCCGTAATTTTTAAAACATAGATTAATTTGAAAACCAGGTGCCTAAAATATCAAATTCTTAACTTGATTTGTTCAATCAAATTTAAATAACAGATTTAAAGTTTCATTTTATTATTTCATCAACAGTTCTATCGGCGTTTCAAAGAACTGATCATACGGTGAAATGTCCCACTTTCGAAAACTTTCATTCTCAGCTGATTACTTTCATTTCATTCGTGTAAAATATAATCTTCAAAACAACACACTCACTTCATATTTTGCAATCCATGTTTAAAAGGATGTTAAAAACATATGTACGATAAAAAACTTCATACCATAAAGGTTCAGTTGTCGATTAGTTCACGTGTTATTTTTTGTTATTTCGATTTGTAGTACAATTCCATGTAAAATTCAAAAATCCGGTAGCATATGAGTGAATCGAATTTTCTTTTCTTGTTGATTGGCCAGTGTAGTTTCAAACATTTTAAGAAATATACCCAGTTTTTTTTCTGATTTACTCATTGCATGACCAAGAAATAAATTGCATAGAATATACTTCATTTAAAAGAGTGGCCTAATGATAGGAAAAATACCTCGATTATTCTTTATAGATTATGACATGTTTGAGTATTATTAGCCAATAGGTATGTAAAAATTACAGTTATTTTATTGTGCAATCACTCTTAGTATTGTATGTGTTAGAGGACCAAATTTATATTTGCTCAAATCCTTTCCCATTTTTTAAATATATTTTATATAGAATATACTACAGAAGAGGAGATAACTCGCCTATATTTAGATAGAACTATGAGGAGTTTACATAACCAAAACGACAAACACTTTTGAAAACTTCTTTTTGCTTATGAATTTACTTATGAACAGACATTAAGATAGGAGCAAAACTTCTGAAATTGAAATTTCACATGTGCCAACCCTATTGTAAAATAGTTTGATTTTATATGGAACTGTACTTTAATAATCACACCTATTAAGCTGGGTAATGTTTAGGTAAAGGTAAATGTTCAAATATCAAAACCCGTACCCTAAATATTATCCTGAACCGGGACAAAACATTATCCAATGTTACTTTAAGTAAGAAATTTCTTTACGTTTTTCTCAACTTGGCTAAAAGTTATCCAACCGGACTAAACCAATTATACACGAACTAAACTGTTCGTCGGGAACTCAACTTAATAGGGGTGTTAATTATATTATTATAATGTTCTATCTATCATACGTTTACTGAATGAAATAAAATATACATTGGCCTACCTTGCTTTTAGATGTCCCTTTTGCAAGCATCCTACAGAATGAGTATTCATGTATCTATGTCTCATTAGAGGATGTTACTGTTACGAGAATGGAAGTGTGATGTTGCAAAAAAATATTATGGAAGTTTGTCCATCATATGATTACGTATTGAAAACGTAAATAATTACAAATTCAGTTTTGCAGCCTAACACCAATAACATTTTACTTGTTTAAATATAATCAATACCCATTACGTTAGATAATGTATCACTTTATACATGTAATGTGCTAATTGTTTACAGTATTTATCGAGATGTTATTTATCTCTATTTAGTTGTTGTCAGTTCAAAAACCAGCAAATCCTACTGAAAAGACCCACACAATGTCTGTTGACAGCTGATAAATAACTTACTCATTAGGGTTTCTTAAGGATTTTTTCACTTTTCTTCTGTAGATATTTTGAAAGCATTAACGATATTAATCCTTCCTCCAATTTATTTCAACATGCAATTTCTCCATAAAAAGGAAATGAAAAGAGTTTTGTTAATGCTTATCTTTATAAATTACTGATGTTTTTGATAAGAAAAATACATTAAAAGTTTTATCTGAAAGGTTAGAATATTTATAGATTTAGATTCAAGATTTAGTTTTTTTCAAAATAACAACAATAAAAAAAAATCCTACTCAGTTTGATTCAGACCTGGGGTGAACAAATTCGAGTTTTTATGATGAAAGTATATGAATTTTCAGCGTAATTTGTATTGGTTAAATTATAAATAAGAAGATATTCATCATAGGAAACCTAAATATAATATGACCGCTCTGTGTTAAATGTTTTTTCTTTCATCACTATTTCATTTTTACTATATGTTTGCAATACACTATTATACTCAAATATGAGTAAATGGAATTATGCCAAATTCAAAGTTATAAAGACTTGCACTAAGGAGTTGGCATACGTAAAACATATTCCGCATTGAATTTATGTTCCGAATAAAGACAAGTGCGAATTCAAATTAAATTTGTTGAGGACAAGAAATCAAAGCATGTGAAAGATCTATTAAAGCTCACTGTTCAGACAGAGGTCCATAATTGTTTTATCATATTTTAAGCAATAAAATTAATTTGCACTAAGAGATCGTTATATGATGGATATTAGTTGAGGGAATAACACCTTCCATTTTGCACAAAGCATCACTTTCTCTCTCTGAAAATTAAAATTGTGAAGTATTAAAATAACTTCAGTATATCCCCAGAATAGAGCTTTGCGCGCAGTTGATACTATGAGCGCTTTTGTTTCTATTACAAACAATCAAGCGACAATGGATGTAGTCGTTTAAACTGTTTCTTTCTAACAAAAATGATGCAAATGATGCCATCGGATGCGAGAAATTATCGTTTGTTCCAATAGAGAAATATATATCGGATCACCTTCGGCCATTTCCGCCTAGAGTCCTTCTGACGGAAATGGCTGAGAGATGTTCCGAATTAAGAGATATTTCACATTTTGACGAAACGGGACGTACACGTATGGGGACTAGTTATTGCAAGAAAAAAAATTAAAAACGAAATAGTATTTAAAAAGTCACAAAAATTCAATCAAAATGTAAGAATCAATATATTCAATCATTTTGTAGATCTAACCGTCTATAAATGTTTTATTCTTATTATTTCCTTCGTAAATAAACAAGTATCATTTCTTCTCTTTCGTCGGTTTATGTACCACACCGAATGACAAACAAAGGAGGAATCGGGTTACCTCTTTTAAATGACAATTCGTGCCTGCTTTCATGCCAGGTTCCCATGCGCTCGAGTCGACATTTTCTGGAACTTAAGCGCATATTCAACAATTTCTTGTTAAATCGTCATTTTTACAATTTTTAGATATATTATTAAACAAATACCGATTATTCCAAAAATGTCAAGAAAATAATGGGTCATCGATCTTGTTTCGATGGGAATCGAGGTTAAAAATTGGTTATTTTTGTGTTTTTTAAGAAAAATTAAGTCTATAGTTTGAAAAATAATAGATAAAATCATTTAAATCTAATCGATACCAAAGTGAGAAAATAACATAATCAAGGTTTTAAAGATTCACAGAAAAAAATTTCTATGAGAAAGTATGTTCCATTCCTCTAAATCAATGAATATGTAGCACTTTGTAACGGTAAAAGTGACATAAGATGTCCCCATTACAAATTCAAGTTTACAATATTTAACAGACTTCTCATATTGTAGAGTTTATGAAATTTTGATATCATGTACTTCTAATAATATGCTACTCAAAAATCTCAAAAACAACATAGGTCAGCGAGTTTTTTCCGAGTAAATCATTAATATATACAACTTTTAACAAATCTCCCATCGGTAAAACCCATAAGGTCCGCCAACCTTTCCTCGCAAACAATATGAATTACTTTGTGACGTAACTTTTATCAACGTCTTATTCCCGGAAAACTTTGCCTTCTTTTGTGTTTTCTATTATCTCCCCTGAAACTATTGGATATGCCTTTAAGACCACCGGGGCAATATTTATACTTATTTCTCTGTGATATGATATAAATTTTGAGCATTGTGATTGAAATGCAATATCTCGTATATGGTAGAATTTCTCATAAATCCTAGAACGGTTAATAGAGAAATCAACAATTTGCAAAACATTGTAATTAAATTAAGTCAGCTTTAAATGAAGTTAACCAGTTTGTATCATTGACCTCATAATCGGGTTTAATTTACCTTTTTTTATGAAGGATGTTAAATTTGAAGTATGAAGTGGGTAGAGGTACTATGTCCTAAATTAGTATCGCACCATATCTTGAGGGAATTCCCCATCCCCGGACCAGGGACTTAGACTTCAGATCTGATTTGGTACGTTGTCAGGTGTTTTAACGTCTATATATGAGTAGTTTGAACATTGTACGGAAAATAAAAGACCTATTGTTGAAAAACTACCACGCTCAATGATGCAGTAGTAAGACTCCTCAATAGAGCAAACACATTTGGGTGGTATAGAAAGCAATATTTCCTTCCCTGGAGAATTTCTTCTCTTTTACAGTGGTTATTAAAATTTAAGCACCGCATGTCGAACCAAACCCTTTCCTTTTTTTCTTATAAAATGTTTGAACTGATAAACTTGTTCAAGTTCTAATATAGCCGATTAATTTGTTCCAGTTTAATTTACGTAAAAATCAACGCAAAAAAAGCTTCGGTATTTTTAAAGGGTTAGAATTTTGATAAAAACAGAACAGTAAATTTCTATAACACGCAAGGTAAAATTTTCATGTCAGACAAGTCTGACTATCGGGCTGATGAATACCCTCGGGGACCTCTGGTCCACCAGCAGTGGCATCGGCCCAATGGTTCAAAATACAAAAAATACCGAAGTTGCATATAAAACAGTAAATTTCGTTATGCTGTACACGTGTTTCATAGAGTAACCTCTCATCAGCAGCATTAAAATAGAAAAATATGGAAAGCCATAATCCAAAAGTTGTAATAAAAGAAGTACTCATTACCAAATAAATCGAAATAGGAAGCCAAATCCAGTACGAAGGACATCTACCGAGTGCCATACACGGAATGAAGCCTCGGTATTTTTAAAGGGTTAGAATTTTGATAAAAACAGTAAATTTCTATAACACGCAAGGTAAAATTTTCATGTCAGACAAGTCTGACTATCGGGCTGGTGAATATCCTCGGGGACCTCTGGTCCACCAGCAGTGGCATCGGCCCAATGGTTCACGCAAGTAAGATGTCTTTTAAAAAAGAAGTCGCCGTAAATCCAGAAAATTTCAAGAAGTCAAACTGGTAATGCTAATGCAATTACTTTCTTTTGTTATCAGCCAAGGATCGGTTCTTTCTATATCTTTATAATGTTACTTCGTGAAATCGTAGTGTTATGCAAATTATTTTTGAGACTGTTCGATCTTCTAATTTCCTATGTACATCAAGAGTTGGTATTGGGGTGTGTAATGCTTCATTTCTTTAGTTTTGTGACGTTCTTGTTCTTTTTTGTTTATTTGTTTTGTCTTTGTCATACTGTCTCAATTCGTGTTGCTGTGAATTGCCATGATTTTGGATTTATGATTTTAGAATTTCATTTCCCCTTTCCTCGTTCTTGCTTCGGTATTCGTTTACCGATGTATTCTACTAAGAATTCTAGTTTCAAGCCTTCAGGCTCATTGTTCAATATATTTTTTCCAGCTTTTAAATATGTAATGAGTTAACTTTATAACTAACATAATCTAACATAATTCATTTTTAATGTGAATCATACGATAGATTTTCTTGAAATGTATGAAATAATGTTCAATAGTAAGCAAGTCGGATATTCAAAATAAAAATAGTGATCAACGATCATTTGTTTAAAGATAAATCTTGAAAAGATTATTTCCTTTCTTATATACCTATTTTCAAGAAAGGTGGAGTATTTATTGTGTCCATCCGTCTGTCCATCGTCCGTTCGTCCTACTTTTTTTATCTGCAATTCCTTTAAAAAAAACAAAATACCGAAGTAACTGTGGATTTATTTTCTGCATGTGCACATTTCGACAATTATATTTCTTCAGATCTAATCAAAACATTTGGAAATTCATGAACCGAAATATGTGTATAATCGGATAGGACAAATAACCAATATTGTCTTCATTGTACTAATGAATGAAATTTGCTGTAACTTTCACTAACCTTAATCATATGATGCCACAGGCATCTACTATTTAAGATTTTGATCTCGAATTTTTTGGTCTAGTAGGGAGTATTGGTATGCCATATGCAACAAATAAACATAATTAAATGTTGTGTTGTCTTGTAATATTTTAGTTTTGTCTTCGCAAATTATGTTTGTGGTATCGATCTGTCCTAGTCTATGTTTGAATAGTGATTAATGATTATTACAAAAGCTTTTCAAAATTTAACTTGGTACTGTTTGAGGGTTAGAGAAGTAACACGTACCATGATTTTTAATTGGTTTTGTCTCAAGGTTAGCAAATGACAATAGCCACCTACAATAGCTACCTAACAGATCTTCAAAAACATGTTTTTCCCACTTACTGTGTGACGGGTGCTGTTAACAGAGCAGGACATGCTTACCCTTCCGGAGCACCTGATGTCACTCTCAGTTTCACTGGAGTTCACACTTTGAGTGCCTTTGTTCTGAATGTTGTGGTTTCTGGTTCTGTGCTTTGTGTCTGTCTGGCGTCATTGTTTTTGTGTCTAACGTCATTGTTTTCTGTGTTCTCGTTTTTGCCCTGTCTTTGGACTTCGATATTTGTGAATTTCACCCCTTTGTTCCTTCGGTATTCTGCTGCCGTTGTTATGAAACTTAAAGGGAATCTTTATCACAACTTAGAGAGAATCTTTATCACATGATTCCATTGTGCACCTCCTATTTTTGATTTTGATTTGAACAATTTTTGGTTTCCAATAGTCATGCATTGACATTGGACGGGTTTTACCTTCAACTCCCCAAATTAATAAATGGAATTATAGGAAACTTTCAGTGCCATAGTGCACCTCCTATTTCATATTTTGACTGGAACCATTTTGGGGTTTCCTACATCAATCCATTTTCATCGTAAGGTAGAGGGTACTTGTATGCCATCCGCAACTCCTTCTTACCCAATGAATCTAATTTGATGAAACTTTCAGGGAACCTTTATTACATGATGTCACAATGCACCTCTTATTTTAAATTTTGATGGGACGAAATTCTCAGATTTCCCATAGCTATACATGGTCTTACCATGCACTGGGAGTAGTGGTATGCAATTTACAACTCCTTCTAAACCAACAGAATTTGATGAAACGTTCAGAAAATCTTTATCAAATGATGCAATAGTGCTCCTCCTATTGGATTTTGATCTGACCTATTTCTCTTTAATTTCCCATAGCTATACATGGACTTAACCATGCATTGTCAATGGGTGTAGGATACTGGTAAGCCATCCGCAACACCTACTTAATCAATGAATGGAATTTGCTGACACTTGTATCACATGCTGCAATAGTGCACCTCCAATTTCATATTTTGACTGGAACCATTTTTGGGTTTCCTACATCAATCCATTTTCATTGTAAGGTAGAGGGTACTTGTATGCCATCCGCAACTCCTCCTTACCCAATGAATCTAATTTGATGAAACTTTCAGGGAACCTTCATCACATGATGTCACAATGCACCTCTTATTTTAAATTTTGATGGGACGAAATTCTCAAATTTCCCAGAGCTATACATTGTCTTACCATGCATTGGGAGTTGTGGTATGCAATTTACGACTCCTTCTAAACCAACAGAATTTGATAAAACGTTCAGAAAATCTTTTTCACATGATGCAATAGTGCTCCTCCTATTAGAATTTTGATCTGACCTATTTCTCTTCAATTTGTCAATGGGTGTAGGATACTGGTAAGCCATCCGCAACACCTACTTAATCAATGAATGGAATTTGCTGACACTTGTATCACATGCTGCCATAGTGCACCGCCTATTTTAGATTTTGATCAGACCAATTTCTATTGTTTTTCATTGCTATTCATGGACTTACACATGCAGTGGAATTTGGGGTACTTATGCCATCCACAACTCCTCTTAAACCAATTGAAAGGAAATGAAACTTTCTCAGAGAATCTGTATTACATGATGCCATATTGCGCCTTCCATTTGAAATTTTTATCTGCATATCTATGTGTACAGCATACCAAAATTTTCTGTTTTTTTTAAGCAACTTGGATATTTTCTGTATTTATTTGACCATGGATTGTCATTGTCATTGTCATTAAAAAGTTAGTAGGTTAAGTACAATGGGATTCTTTTTTTTACTAATTCGTCCGCCACGTGGTCATGTGATCAAATGTGTTTCATTGGAATTGCAACTTCACATTGATATGCCACAGGGCGATGTTCACCGATCAAATAACAAAATACCGAAGTTACTGTTAATTTATTTTCTGCATATGCGCATTTCGACAACTTATGTCTCATCAGTGCAGATTAAACCAAAACATTCGGAAGTCCAATCACCAAAAACGTGTAAAAGCTGATAGAGAACAAATAACCAAAAGGATCTAAATAGAAAACCCAAAGTGCAGCTGAGGACAGAGCTATGCATGAGGGAGATACTCCTCAGTTTTAACCAAATTTTGTAAAATTTAGATATTACATGGTTCAATAAAATCGGTTTTCGGGTCAGCATCGAGGTACTGACTACTGGGTTGGTGAATACCCTCGGGGACTGAGAGTCCACCAGCTGAGGCATCGACCCAGTGGTAATAAATAACAAAATACCGATGTTACTGTTAATTTATTTTCTGCATATGTGCATTTCGACAACTTATGTCTCATCAGTGCAGATTAAACCAAAACATTTGGAAGTCCAATCACCAAAAACGTGTAAAAGCTGATAGAGAACAAATAACCAAAATGATCTATATAGAAAAGCCAAAGTGCAGCTGAGGACAGAGCTATGCATGAGGGAGATACTCCTCAGTTTTAACCAAATTTTGTAAAATTTAGATATTGCATGGTTCAATAAAATCGGTTTTCGGGTCAGCACCGA
>MJUU01010705.1:70566-113146 GCA_002080025.1 Modiolus philippinarum | reverse complement strand
AATTGATGAATCAAAATGGCGATGCGATATGATCTAGGACATATAGTGGCTAACAATCCTACAAAATTTGAACAAAAATTAAATACACAGTTTCCAAGGAGTTGTGTCCACAAGATCTCCGGTTGTATAGTATTGCTAAAAATGGTCAAAGCCCCATAACTCCTATAAAAATTGACGAATCAAAATGGCGGTGCGATATGATCTAGTACATATAGTGACTAACAATCCTACAAAATTTGAACATAATCCAATACACGGTTTCCGAGGAGTTGCGTCCACAAGAAAGTGTGACAGACAGACGGACGGACGGACGGACGGACACACGGACGCAGACCATTATTATGTCCCACCGTCGCGGTGCGGTGGGGGACAAAAAGACGTTGCCAGAAAAAAAACGTGTAAACGGGCGGATCTTTTGGAAATTATTCCAACTGTCGTTGCCCGGTAAAAAGAAAGACTAGTTGCTAATATTGTCAGTCCTTTCAGACTGATTCATAAAAACAAATTCCATTTAATAGCATTTCTTTTTTACTATGTTACTGAAAGCAGCAAGGTATTCCTTGCAAACAGCTGAAATCTGAAAGGGTCATGTGCCATTATCATAACAGGTCCGTTGCCAAAACGTGTCATGTTCATTTCGTTTTACAGAATAACTTTACTTTTTCAATTGTGATATATTTTAACACTATATGACTGCCTCGTGACAAAAATTGTAATTATAAAGACAAAAAACTTTGTTTTATCAAGCAACATGGTAAATATGCAAACCAATGTGTCGTACATATCAGACAATTAAACAAATTTCTCTGAAGATTTATCACGGGCGATCTAATAACTTTTCTTCAAAAATCAGGACGTCGCCGTTGCAAGAATCAAAAAGGGTCCGTTTCTCCCTAAAGGGTCCGTACGACTAGCCACCGTGAACGTTATAGACTTAAAGTAAACCAACTCGAAAACAGACAAGACACACAAAGGCTTAATAAATTTCATGACTAATGACAGGCGCAAACCTGCTGCGGTGGGGTTAAACTAGTTTTATTGGGCCAAAAACGTTCCCCTATAGCCAATTTGATAACTCAAAAATCAATCGTAACAACAGTAAAATTCAGTTGGCAACAGGACTGAGCCAATTGTGAAAAATGAAACTGAAAGAACTAAATATATAGACATATACATGAAATCACATGAGACTACTAGCAGTTAACTGACATGCCAGCTCCAGACCCATTACCAACTGACAAATTAAGTTATTTACCATGCATATCCCAACTCATACGTTACTCAATGGCATGTGTTCGACACAGTGATTCCACGATGGAGCATGTTGCTCACAGATAGGCTCCTACAACAAGGGTATTTCACCCATAACTTAAAGTCATCACTACAGAAGTTTTACGGTCGAAACCACGGTCCTGTGGACCGATTTGGGATACCTGTTACCCAAATGATAACATATCTTTACCTTTAACAGCTTAGGATGACTGTTTTTCCTACCGGATTTGACTTTACTACCCGAATTGTACTCAACGCTGCGGGTTTCTTATGAAAAGCAGGAGATGATTACTCTAGCGTTGCACCTGATCTCACCGATGTTTTTTAATTGGGTCCATGTTGTTCGTGGGTGAACATTTTTTTGTGCCGCGCTTGAATTTTTTTTTGCCTTCTTTGTATCTTGGCATTTTCGATGTTGGCACTGTATTTTGATTGTTCATTTACTCCATATCCTTTCAAGAAATATATACATACATATAGTTTCAATTTTCCATTTTTATAGTAGTCTCGATTTATATAGGAAGTTAATTTTGATTCTTCATCTTGTCTGCATTCTGCTCCACCGCCATCGACGGGCTATGCTTATGTTTGTTTTGATACATTTCCTTCGTTTCATTCCCTTAAGGATTTGTATTGCGAGAATACAAATCCCTGATTCCCTGTAATGTAAGAGCCTAGTGTGAATTGACCAGTACGTTCGTATTTACTCTTTTCTCTCTATGAAAATGATATTCAACAGATTTCAAACTTCGCACTGATTATCTGATTATCGGTAATCCTAACGGAATCGGAGCCAAAAGCGCAAAAAGTGCAACAATAGGCTATTTCCAAAATCAGGTTGGAACCCCCCCTTTTTTTTGGACAATCATGTATTTCTTAATGAATATCCTGGTGTTTTACCATGAAACTACCCAAAAAATTTTCGCTCCTCGCTCCGCTCGGCAAAATTTCCTTTCATTTCTTATTGGAACCCCCCCTTTTTTTAAATTTTCTGGATCCGCTCCTGTATTCACAAACAAAAGGCGCGGAAGCATATAGAATTATCAAAATCTTTGTCCGGTAAAAAACTAAATAGCTATACAGGGTTTTTTGAACTCTTCAAATACCACACTGGCAGGCTGATTATATCTTGGTTATAGGAGTGTTAAATGAATTCCAATGCGGTATTGATATTCAAGATTGTGTTACATAGATTGTTTTTCTCCATTTTTTTATATCTTGGTAATTGGGAAAAATTGTTTGAAACAAATATTGCAAATCGTCAATATATTATATTAGGGAGGTATGCAATATATACGTACAAATATATAAACATAAAATCTGTCTAAATTGTAAAAAAAAATGTAAAAAAAATAATCGTTGATGCCACACGGAAAAAAAATATTTCGTAATTATGAGATGATATCTGATAATAACTAGATATTATGTCATAGTTGTTAGATATTATCTCATAATTATGAGATATTATTTCATAATTATGAGATATTATCTCATAATTATCATCAGATTGTAGATAAAAAATTACAATTATGATATAATCATCGCAAAATTTTGAGATTATTTTCTTATTATTCTGAGATAATTATCTCGTAATTTTGAGATAACACATATTTATGACTTCTTATCTAATAATTATGACTTATATTCTCGTCATTATGTAATAACATCTCATAATTATGAAATAATATCCCATAATTACGAGTTATATCTCATAATCATGAAATATCATCTCGTAATTATGATCCATTATAGTAAGAATGGGCTGAATTGTAACTTGTTTTTCGTTGACTTGTTTATGGGTGAAAATGTACATTGAATAATTAAATGAATTAATTAATGAAACAAACGCGGATAAAGAAATAAGAAAACAATCAAACATATGTGGCGGACAGCAAGTTACAAACATTACGATAAATGAAACCAATTCCCCTTTTCCCTTTATTTTGAAGATAAAACTGTCCCACTTTACACAGCAGATCAATTTGAACTTGTAAATTCTAATAACAATGTAAGAAGCATTGTTCTTCATCCTCGATGCAACTGACAATTTTTCGATTTTCAACTCTATTTGCAGAATACAGCGTTTTGTACAGATTTACGTTTCATTTGCGCGGATTTTTTTTCTTGCTTTTGTGCTGGTTAATTTCAGCAGGGTCAATTAAAGTTGAACATTTTATTTGTTCAAACTCCGTTGCTGAAAAAAATGTTGTAGCTTATAGCTGTATACGAAATAAATTTAGGTACATATGCGAATAAAAATATATAAAACCTACTATTCTTGTACACATTTATAATCCAGAAAATGTAGTCAGACTTAAAGACGTACATTATCATTTAAAAAATGAAATCGGCGCAAATTAAAAATTGAAAATTTACAAAATCGGCACAAATGTCAAACGCACGTAGAATATGGTAGCTTATTTTGGTTACTAGAAGATTCTGTAAAAAAATATTCACATGTATTTGATTGTAAATGTGACAAATATGTCACAGACTTGAAGAATGTTTGGTACATTGTAAATAAACTTTTTTTCCATATTTTTGTGGGAGAACAATTTCTACACCATTTGAGATAAAAAAAGTGTCCGCAAAAGAATCTCCAGGGTGTAGATATATACAATGTATCTACTTCGGCGCTTTGGTCATCATTGCAAACCACAGACTATAGCTATTTGATGTACTGAAGTCAGGAGCGTAAAAGTATTGAATTTTATAGACAAGGTCAGCTCGTCTTAAATAAGTAATCTGTCCCCAACGCGAGTTCGTGACGTTCATATTTTTTATCAGTCGCTCTGTTATCAAATGGAGTTATCAAATCAGCACTGTCTACATTCATACGTGCAATGTAGATTTTTCAACCTTTTACAAAGGAACTGTCAGTAATTGTGGTAGAAAGTTACAACATCACCTGTCAAGAAGGTCAGACGGGGACATATTTATTGATTGGATTCTACTTTCAATTTTTATACATTTCCGTGTTTTTTGAAGCATAAATATAATTTCCTAAAAATCATAGATTGCATATTGGAAATATGTTTAAGGGGCAAACGCGTCTGTTTAATTTAGCGGAATCAGACTCGAACTGTACCCATGTCTGTCTGATACAGATCATTAAAATGTTAGAAGAATGGTAATTTATCGCTTCTCTGTGGCTAAGATCATTTTCCGTAACTGCAAGCTGATATTTGTAATATAATTTTTGTCTTCTTATCAGTATATTAATTATATCTGTCAAAAACTTGCTATTTTAAACGACGATTGACATGTGTTTTAAATATTCTTCCACATTGAAATTTCATACATATCATGCATTTCATCTGTTTAACCTCCCACATTGTACTAAATACCAGACAATGTACCTATCATAACCCAGTCACGGAACTCGTTTAATGAATGAATGCATGTACGGTGTATTGGGACTTGATTTACATGTAAATTTGCCTTCTACCCCTGTGTATATAGAATTGGTTATCGAAACGCGAAACAATATTAGGCTACTTTTTAAAATCTATAACATTCAAAATTTTCAGCCTAACAACCTTGAACAAAAGAAAGCCCTAAATCCTTTACTAGATATCTTGTCCAACGTTGTCGATAAGAAGCAATATCTTGAGTAAAAAAATCAAACTTTTCAGAATTTTTAAAGCAAAATAGTAGTAATAAAGAATCCAGGAAAGGTAACAAAAATGGTACTCAAAGTTTTGGCCACTCTAGCGTGATTGAGAGTCTTGATAATCACTCGTGCTTGCATGCAGCTCGGAATTGTTACTTGTTCGTGCTGTTAATTTCGTGCATTCGTTAAATCTTATTGTATTTGCAGGTAGTTTGGGTGCAGGTTCAGCATTTTAAATGTGCAAAAATATTTCACATAGTTTGGTACATGTAGTACAGGGTTTGTTTGGTAGTGTTTTGCTGCCATAGGAAAAAAAGCAATATCTTGATATACAGTGTGAACGAGATATTAATTGTTTCATCAGTTGAAATATTATCTCATAATTGTGAGAAGTTATTTTATAAGTAAGATTTTTTTTTCATATTTGTGATATATTATTATAAATACATGTATCTCACAACTTTGAGAAAAAAGCCATAACTGGTTGTCTCATAATTATGAAATATTATCTGCTTGTTAACAGATGCACTCATTGCTAATCAGAAAATATATTTGTTGGTTATCATCAATAAAATTTATGTTGATATACCTTTAATAATAACTTTATTGAAAGCTATTTAACCCATTAGGGTTGAAGCAAAAACATTTAAACAATCAATACATTTAAACAATGATAACAAATATGAACAAATAAAACAAAAAAGAAAATGTAAGACAGCATTAAGAAATCATGACATGCGTTTAAATGCTCTAATAAGATTAGTCAAGACCATCATATGTCACAGTTTCCTATGCTCTTGGAATAAAAAGAGGACTGCAGATTCAGATGGAAAATTAGATACATATAATAAGATTAAGCAAACCTTTTCAAGGGAAACCTATTTGTCTATTGAAAATTTTTAGTTGATAAGTGCCTTTTGCAAAATTAGAATAAGTGCTCCAGAATTAAAAAAGAAAACGACCGTTACAAAAACCCCCATTGAACGGTCACAGTGCAAATGTGAAATGTAATTTAAATGTAGTTGAAGATGAATTTCATTTCATCATCAAATGTCCGTTATACAATAATAACAAAGAAAGTTAATACCCTGTGTTCAAATTTGAAACAAATGTCACTTGTGGCTCTTTACAAATGAAAATATTGATATATTAAAGGAGTTTGGTAGATATGTTAGTAATAACTTAGATATAAGACGTTGACACCGTTCTAAAGGACTTAATATTAAGTAATACTTAATATTATTCTGATCCTGTCCAGGACAACACTATTTATACTGATATGTTTTCTTTTCTTTTTTGTTTGTTTTGATTTATTGTTGTTATATATGTTTGTATGCATTATATTTCACTCGTTATTCTTATTCTTTATTCATATCTTGACCTAATGAGATATTTCATATATTAATTTAATGCAAGATATCCAGATGATATCTCATAATAATGAAAAGCAGCTCGTTAATATGAGATATTAACTCGCAATTTCGAGATCGTTTTTTCTTACTGTGGCAGTAATACGCTTCCGTGTAATTCATTTTTTTCTTCACAGTAACTCATGAATACAAAAATATTTTAGAATGGTAACGCTGTAACAGCGTATTGTAAAATGCCGTCATCGACAGGAATGATTCGATAAGAAAACATTTCTTACTTACTTACTTATACGCAAATGAAGTTTTTTGTGTTCATTTGAAATGCCAATTCGCCCAAATAAAATGGGCCACTGGTGCGTTCTCGTGATTGTTTTGTGTGATGATGTGTTTGTTACAGCCGCTTAATAATATTACTATAAAAAATGTAGGTAAAGTAAGTGAGATCTAAAACGAACAATCGAAGGACAAGGGCAACATCGATAAAAAAAACAAAGGAACAAAGACATAACATGAGTACGGCACAAAAAAAGGAAAATGAAGACACAGGATGAACAACAGGGACCCTTATAGTAATTTCGATTACATTCATTTTGATTTAGAAAAACAAGGACCAACTAAAGCGAAATGGCTTAAAAAAGTTTGGACATTATCTAAAATGTGACAAACAGTTTAAAAAAAGAAGATTTCATCCCATAAAGTGCGTTCTTTAAACTTCTGTCATTATATAAAAAGGGAGACAATCAATTCTATTTCAATGTGACTTTTACTTTGATCGCATGTTATTTCCTAAGATTGGCTTTTTCTATGATTGGCCAAAGGGAGATAATCAAATAATTTAACATTTGCGAACATAATTACGATATATCATAATGTTAGGAAAATTGCTAATTGCTTCGACTGTACAAGGACGTATATTTAGAAGGATAGGAAACTCGAACACAACAATCCATCTTAAAATTTAAAGTATATAGCGAGGCGTTAGATATGTGTTCACATTTGCGCTATCCTCTTCAGAAGTTAGGTATTGATTAATTTTTACATCCGTAGAGTAAATTTCGATACATTACAGCAGGTTCATGTAGTTTCTTTAACACACACCATTGTAATTTGTAATCAAAACATTTAGTTGATTTTTATGTCACTTCCGGTTTTCGTCGGTAAAAATGCACCACGATGTGGAACTAAAGGCTTTAAAAGAAATGCACAGGATTTCACATTTTTAATATTTTTATAAAATTTAACATTAATTGTACTCACAGAACAATTTGTGTGACCATAATTATTATAATTCCGTTGTTTCAATGCTCTAAAGAGGGTCCCAAAGTTAATAAAATCTGACGTCTCGCGATATATTTCCAAGTTATGACGAGATGCTTATCCTTCTAAATATACGTCCTTGACGTCTATAATCATTTTTGTAGCGGGAAAATATTATCTGACATGTTTTATATTAAACAATATTTTATATATAACTACATTGGTATTTTTTTCGCATTTGCTTATCCAAAAGAACGCTACGTGGAAATATATTTTTAAAACCTCGGCTATGGCTTAAAATTCGGTCTAACTATATATATATATATATATATATATATATATATNCTGTCTATAAATTCA
This sequence comes from Modiolus philippinarum, assembly GCA_002080025.1. Classification (NCBI taxonomy): domain Eukaryota; kingdom Metazoa; phylum Mollusca; class Bivalvia; order Mytilida; family Modiolidae; genus Modiolus; species Modiolus philippinarum. The sequence continues at coordinate 105,274 of MJUU01010705.1, read as the reverse complement.
GTCAACGTGGAAACTTGCCCATCTCCCCTGATTTGCAAATATTTACGCTAATACAGGGCCTTAAAATTTTAATATAACGGTCTATGGTAAGAGCCCTACGGGGTTAGAATTAGAGACATGAATATCGAAATTGCCATTTCCACCGAGGGATTAGACTGCTCTTTGAATGCACAGATATTACAGACAGATTATAATCCTCCCGCCATCTCTGTTTGAGTCCAAAGGGATGTAAAATATTAAGAACTACAAATTTATTTTGACTCGTAATACGAGACTTAAGTATATTAATTAACCGAAATTTGAACATGGCAGTGGTGGTCAAATGGTAGCGTACTAGACTTTCAAACCCGTAGAACCTTGACAGAGGGAGTTCGAATCCCACTGGAATCAACAAAAATTTAATATTTAATATTAAAAGATTCAGACTCAGACTCTGAATCTGAATTGATAAAAACAGAGGAAAAACTCATCACAGGCAGACGGTTCAAGCCAAAATGATTATTTTCATTGTAATTTTATTTTTAATCAAGTACCCAAAAATTGCAGTTAATTTATCTTCTGCATATGGCCATTTCAACAACAATATGTCTCATCAGTGCAGATTATATCAAAACAATTGGAAAACCGAATAAAAAACGAAAGATTTCTAAGTGTCGTATTACGAGTCAAAATAAATTTGTAGTTCTTTATATTTTACATCCCTTTGGACTCACACAGAGATGGCGGGAGCAGTGTAATCTGTCTGTAATATCTGTGCATTCGAAGAGCAGCCAAATCCCTCGGTGGGAAGGCAATCTCGATATTCATGTCTCTAATTCTAACCCCGTTGGGTTCCCACCATAGACCGATATATATATATATATATATATATATATATATATATATATACGTCTAAAGTGATACACAACAACATCAAAATAAAATTATTATAGAGAAATTTAGGCAATATAAAACCTAAATTGATCAGATGACGAAATTTTCACTAGACCTATTAGCTTTCTCAACGTCTCTCGATAACAGAGTTAAAGTTTCAGGATATGATATCATCGATAACATCTTTCCACTGAGGAATTGACCATTACAATTTGAGTGACACGCAACACTACATTTGAATTTCACTGTTGCAGATAAGGCCCCATTTCGATGAATTTGCATCTCGTCAGTGCAACTCGAATCTAAAAATTGGAAATCCGATGCCGAAATATTGCTCCCTTAAAAGGGTGAATGAGACAAGAGATTGGCTGGTAAATTTCCTGCCCCTACCTATTTGGCCCCGTGCTTGATTGATCTCGCTGGAGCAGCCAGGAGAAAAAAAAGAAATCGAAAGTTCCATATTATATGTCTACTCTACTCTATGAAATGAAATGAAATAAATAACTAGTGAGAATACACAAACCAAAACAGAAACCTACAAATATGTTGGAAATCTGTCAAAATTACATTCAAGTGCCATGTTTGAAACATTTATTAAAAAATATATGAAAATTCATTTGAATTGACGTTGTTATAAAAGTGTATATAACAAATCGAATGTTAAAGGAAGACTTGTTAGTGCATACGCAAAATTGGAATGCTAGATGAAATGAATTCACGAGAAAGTGGTCATTCGATCATGAAAAATTAAGTTACACTTAACAAGATTTTAATCATATTAGCGACAATTGAAATCGAAAAGATTCATGAACCTTTTTAATATTATTCTAATTGATGTAGTAGACGATTTGGGCCTTTCTCCAGCCACTTTTTCCCCTTCTCTTGCCAACTTTCTCTTTTATCCAACCCCCTTTCCCCTTTCCTCTGTCCCATCCCCTCTCGCGGTTTCCCTTTCATGTGCCTCTTTCCTGTCCCTTTGTTGTCCCTTTTCTGCTTTTCTACATTCTTTCCCTTCCCCTTTTCTTTCCCCTATAACCCTGTCTGTCAAATCAATGAAAAAAGAAAACAAAACAAATAAAAAAAACAAACAAAAAAAATAAAAAAAAACAAACAAAGAAACAAAAAAAAAAAAACAAACAAAAACTCCCAAAAAACAAAACAAATGCACAGTATAAAGTTTTGCTTTATATGGTGGATCAATATCGAAACACGCGTATATGGCAAAATGAGCCTATATCAGTAGGTGAGAATTAAGAGTTTTTGCGAATTAACGCAAAACATTCTCACAATAAAGAGGAACATATGCTTATTAACTGAAAACTTTAGGGTTACAACGCTAAATAATTGCGTATATTGACTCAATTTTTTTTGCAAATTAACGTCAAAATTTCGCATATTAATGCAAAACTTGCATATCAAGATAAATCTTCGCGAATAAACTGTGTCAGATGAACAGATAATACAACTGTTGCGGGGCACTTCTTCATTCTATTTTATTCTTAGTTACTGAATAAACTGCGACATTACATCAAAACTAACGGCGTTATTTTAGAGAAATTTTATATGAATTTTATAATTAATGGTTGCTAGGCAACCAAAAATTCATGGCAACAACAAAATATGTCAAATTCATTTCTTCAAAGTAATTCCACAATAATGGATATTGATGTTATGAAGGTGAACCCAATTGAAGCGGGGCAAAAAAGAATGGCCCCTATTCTACCATGTCCAAATGAAGGAAATGTGTCTTTTCTTAAATATTTAATGGTTAAATTACGAAAAGATTAAGAATTGTGATCACCGGTATAATATCAAATTTTGAAAAAAAGGTACCCTTTTTATATGTTTTTGATTCAATCGCAGGTCCTTCATGTCCCCCTTCAATATCCATACTTATAATCCATACCTTCCGTACATATATTGGGTACCAATTTACACAAAAATCCATATAAGTAAAGATACATCGCAGGAAATTCACCTTGCTCAGCTACTGAATTGTATTTTGAAGTAACAAAGATTTTTTTTTGCTTTTTTTTTTTTTTTTTTTGTTTTTTGTTTTTGTTTTTGTTTTTATTTGTTTTTCAGCGAAAGACAGTCATCAAGCATACTGTGAAACATATCATGACCGAAGTTACATTAATCACATGTGGATGCTAAAAAAATCGAAGGATTATGTTAAATCTTAAATCCCGTTTATTTTCTCTAATACATCCTCTGAAAGACTTTGGTTTTCCAACACTGTCCACTCTACATCATGATAAACTATAATCAAGAATCAAAGGCATCATTTAGAAAGACTTTGTCGATTCAAAAACAATGTTGTATTAGGTTATAAATCCCCATTTTTTTAAATCAATTTTATAGAAAAATATGCTTCCGTGAAAAACATGTGTGCAGTATGCTTGATAATATATTTGTCACACTTGGAGGTGCTATTTATCAATAACAAGTTGGCATATCAATGGGCACAACTTTTGACCCCCTCCCTGCTAGCAGACTTTTTTTATATTCTTACGAGACAGATTTTTTTCAGGAACTTGTTAAAGATCATAAGATAAAGATGCTAGATCCGTCAATCTCACTTATAGATATATTGATGACGTTATTTTCATCAATAACGCATCTCTCATTAATAAATTCCCAGAACTAGCGATAAAGAAAACGACAGAAAACACTAGATTTACATCTTTTTGAGCTAACATATTGAATTTGACAAAAATGGTCGTATCAGTACCATAGTCTACGACAAAACTGCCGATTTAATTTCAAAATTATCAAGTTCTTTTTAATGGACAGTAATATTCCAGTTTCTGCTGCTTACGAATTATATTTTTAAAGTTGATTCCTTTACGCGAGAGGTACCACAAAAATGCAAAAATTCTAATTAGAAATAGTTATCTCCGTGACATCTATATTAATCAAGGCTAAAAAATTCTCTTTCATATGATCTTTAAACACATTCTTTGATAAATACCAGTTCCTTGTGAAAAAAATTGAAGTTTGGGTTTAAACTCTGGTTCAAGATGTTTTTTAGTAAGTGCTGAAATGATCATTTCTTTAACTCTCTACAACTTTTCACTAGAAATTGTTGTTGAGTTGCTATCGGATATTACCGTAACGGAAAAGGGAGGGGACGGCATGCCATCAAACCGTATTAACTCAAAATTTCTACTGACATGCCTGTACCAATTCAGAACCATTGGGGTCGACAATTTTCCCAGTGGTTTCCACCTGATTTGTCTGTTTGTCTCATCGATTCGGCTATGAACAACTCTGATTGGTGGTGTTGTTATTACGCCAATTTAACGTAAGTTCAGTTTTGCAGGCATTTATATTACATCGAATAGACAATGTGTCTTTTCTTATATATTTAAGGTTAAATTACAAGAAGTTTCAGTATAGCGGACATTGGTATAATATCAAATGGAGAAAAGGTGTCTTTTTTTACATTTAAGATGAAAATATTTGAAGTTTCGGTGAAATGGACACCGGTATAGCATATCAGATGGAGCAAAAAAAATGTGCCTTTTATTATGACAATAACACATTTTCGTTGACTCTCTGCAGATATACACTGAATGATGCAATTGATGACTGCGCCCACCAAACATCAAAATCAATATATCAGTGAACACACATTCACACACATACGCACACAAAACAGAAAAAAAAAGAAACTTATATTCCGCATCAACTCAAACCTTAATTACAAACATCATAATTATTGCATGCTTCAATTGTCCATTTTAACTCATCTACACCGACATATTAGCAAAATAAATCTTGGAAAGAGGCACAACGATTCCGCAAACGACCGATTCTAGATAAAACAATAATAGAGCTTGGACAAGTTTTATCTTTTCCCTTTAGTTTTAATTAATAATTATAGCGGTGTAAAAATTTTTTCATGTATCAATTTGCACATTACATATATTTTACGCTTATAAAAATAGAGATTTATTTTTGATAATATTTTTTCGAAATAAAATACTGTTTTTGTTTCTCTCTCCCCACGAGCATAACTTTAACACTACATCCTTAATATTATGGTCATGTTTTGTACTTTATTTCAGCATGTTTTAATTGTTTTTCAATTTTAGGTGGCAATAAGGGTCCTAATTGTTTATATGTATGGGTTCCACTGTACTGTTTTGCTTTATATATAACCTTCTAGAGTGTGTCTTAAGTATATAGTAATGTATTTTAGTTTTAAAAAATTGAAAGTAATAGTTACCGTAGAAATTAAAATAAAAAAAAAGTCACAGCAGCGAATTATTCAAGCAAGGCTAAAACTAAAGTTCATACATGTATTTATTTTGTTTTTTTGCTTTTTGTTGTTTTTGCTTTTTTTTTATGTTTTTTTTTTTTTGTTTGCTTGTTTGTTTGTTTGTTTTGTTTGTTTTGTTTTGTTATGCTTTGTTTTGTTTTGTTTTGTTTGTTTTGTTTGTGTTTTTTTTTCTTTTCCTTTGTGACGCACCCTACAATTCAACTAGTACAGCGTCTGAAAAAAGAGGTAACGCAAACAATTAGACTTGTGATATCTGTAGATTGCTTATTCACCGTTAGTTTACTTAACATATTTATGCTGGTTCTGATAATCTCGATTCTCTGCAAGATGATACTTGAGGAACGAACTCTAGTAACATAACTTTGACAGTACCAAGTCAATATCTAAATATTTCGTTTAAAAAGATACAGTACTGAAAAAGCAATATGTTATAGCTGGGGAGGACCTTCCGTCTGATCTTTAATTTTCGTACTATCCGAATTATCTCAGCTGAGTAATCATGTCCTGCCCAACTTACACACTTATCACTTTTTGCTACAACTGTTTTGTGCTTTAATTATTAGATTTAATTATATAAAATATATCTAAAACAATTTTGACTTCCTAATTTAAAAAAAAAATACTTTCATTGGAATAAAGTTTCTTTATTCAATGTTAAAGTCATGTGATATTAAAAGGCTGAAATGAATAAGTTGCTTCAAAATTGGAAAATTCTCTTGAATTGCACAATTTACTGACTAATATGCAAAGATCTGTGCCGGGAGAATACAAAAGAAAAGATTTAAATAAAAACTAGGTCGACCAACATTTAACTCTCCTTTTTGAATATTTTAACAAAGAAAAAAATAAGATTTCAATATTATTTTAGAATTATATATCTCTATTTTCATTATTTCAACTACTCTTTGATAACTTAAGTGACATTTAACACTCGAACATTCGGTAAAACATGTATTTTTTATCTGATTTGAAAAGACGTAGTTTTTATGAACATGGTAAATACAATGGGGAATCGTATTGTTGTAGCAAATCATAATAAGAGATTATTGTTAATATACTTCTTCGGAAATAATGGTTTGTGGGTCTCTTTGATCTTAGTAATAGGTAACTCCTGGCAGTATTGGCATAATTACTTGCCGTATTACTGCTGGGAGTTTAGTCGGCACTACATTCTTGTGGCTCTCTGGGATCACGATGAAGAAAATTGGCTGACACTTTTGTCTGAACTACTGGCTTTTGCGCTCTATGTTTTATTTTAAAGTCATATACATATAGAACGTTACTTTACTTCGAAAAAGTTTTTGTTTGTCCTGAGTTACAATTGACGTCATATTTCTTTCTTTCAATGACATGTTTTGAATTTTAAAATGCAATTACAAGAAAGATAATAATAACAATAATAACTAGTATTAATTGTGTTTGGATGCAAACACAAAAAGTCTCCCAAACGAATTCCCATATCGGAAATAAAATGCTGAAAATGATATTGACACATTCGACTTAAGCTTTCTGTATTCATCCAATTCTGAGTAATTGATTTTTCTGCCTCTTTGTTTCCATGAAAACTGTCGCTTTTTTGGAGTGTTAGATACCAGAAACTATTTCCACCCATCCTAGGCAACCTTCTCGTAAGATTTCATCCAATTATGAGCACTTTGATTTACTCGCCTTTTTATCGTTTCCATGGCAACACCGGCTATTTTAAAAAATTGCAAAACCAGATAGACTATCTAGACAACGGTATCTATTATCCCAGTAAGTTTCAAAAAAGTTTGATCATTGGTGTCCGAGAAACGGGTTTGTAAAACTTTTGGCCGAAAACGGAATAATAATAATAATGATAATAAAAATAGTATTAATTATGTTTGGAGGCAAACACAAGAAGTCTCCAGAACGAACTCCCATATCAGAATTGAAAGGCTTTAGAAGAGATCCACAAACAACCGTTCTATCAAATTTCATTCAATTCTAAGCACTTTGGATTTTCACGCCCTTTTTCTGTTTCCATGGCAACGGTTAAAAATTTGAAGTCTTGGAGAACAGAAGTTAATTCTACAAATGTTTGGCGATCTTCTTGTACAATTTCATCAAATTTTAAACACTTTAATTTTCCCGCCCTTTTAACTGTAACTCAATTCTACACATGTTAGGCAACCTACCTGTAAAATTTAATTCTAATTCTGAGTACTTTGATTTCCCCGCCTTTTTTTACCGTTTCCATGGCAACGATGGCCATTTTGAAAATTCCAAGACAAGAAAGACCATCTAGGCATAGGTGTCTATCATCCCACGAAGTTTCAGAAAGTCCGGATCACTGTTGTCTGAGAAACGGATCAGACAAACCGTTGGTAGAAAACGGAATAATAATAATAAGAAAAAGAAGAAAAAACACAGCAAAACAACAAGTCTCCCCAAAATTCAAAATTCATTAGTATTGTTACAGTCACTGGACCAGTTAACATTCCTATTTTCGCGATCCGTTATGAGTCATCGATCCATCACCGTTCAGCCAAAAGTCACGTCAGATCATTCAAGATTCAAAAGCCATCCATCAGATCATTCATCACTCATCATTCACCCATCAAGATTCACTGTTCCTAAGTTAGAGCTTGTTTGTACTCGTCACCCATCATCCTGCAGCGTTCACCAATTAGCCATTCAGATTCCCTTAGTCATCTGTCACACGTCATTTTTTTTATTTCAGAGCAGATTAACTTAAATATCGGAATACTACTACTTCTGAAATGTTAATATATTAGCGTGCAAATATCGAGAGAAAAGGAAAAAAGCTGGAATAAAGCATTTATTTTTTTTTCTTAATTATACTTTGAATTTTTATTTGGAATAACTGTTAAAATCTGTGAAAAAAATTACGAATATATTTAATGATGCCTTACAACAGGAAATGTTATGCATATTTTGAAATAGTATTAATAAATATTAGTAAAGATAAATGCACATCAAATACAATAAACCATTATTTTACTTTAACTATTCCTTAACAGGAAGTGTTTCAAAAGAATTGAACATTGCATTCGTTGAATACTTATCATAAATTACTACAGTCGGGAAATACTCAAAATTTATGTCGACACAATCCCTGAAAATATCACCTAACAGTCATTTATAAATGCTTCCTTCGGAAAGATTCGCTTGTCTGTGATTTAGATTTCTTATGATTTTTTGACAATTTAATATTCATCTGGTAGTCAGAAATCTCTGAAAATACCATCTATTCCAATAAATTCTACATTTGAAGTGTTCCGAAATGATTTGAATATTTGCGATATAAACTTTCAAATAATTCTTAGCAAAATAATATCTGATTAATAAAATTTTGAATGTGAAACGAAAACACAGTGTCCAAAAATACCATATAGAAGTGTATTATTCCAGCATGTTCCATATTTGAAGTGTTTCGAAATGATTTGAATATTTGCAATGATCACTTTAAGTCAATTTTTGGATAAATAATATCTGATTAATATAATTTTGAATGTGAAATGATTATACAATCACTAAAAATGCCACACTGAAGTGATTTATTCAAATAATTTCCGTATTCGAAGTGTGTCGGAATAATTTGAATGTTTGCGATATAGACTTTTGTCAAATTAATAACTGATGAATAGAATTTTGAATGTGAAAATAGCATACAATATCAGAAAAAAAATCTGGAAGTGAATTATGCCAATAATTTTAATATTTGAAATTTTTTGAAATAAACTTGACATACTCCTTTTAGTGAAGTTTTAGCAAAGAATATCTGTTAAATAGAATCTAGAAAGTGAATGGAGAAAAAAAAATCTCCAAAAATACCTTATTATCGTGATTTATTCAAGCAATTTCCACATTTGAAGTGTTTCGAAATAATTTGAATATTTGCCAAATAAACTTTTAGTCAATTTTTGGCAAAATAATATCTGATAAAGAGAATTTTGAATGTGAAATGAGAATTTATTTACAAAAATACATCTAGAAGTGATTTATTCTAGTAATTTCCAAATTTGAAATGTTTGGAAATGATTTGAATGCTTGCAATTTAAACTTTTAGTCATTTTTTGGCATAATAATATCTGATTAATAGAATTTTGAATGTGAAATGAGAATAAAATCTCACTGTTTACTTAAACTATCTTTATTTTCTACTCCAGACTGTCTGTTTACTTTCCGTCTTCGGGGTAGAGGCTATATGCACAGTTTGCTCTTGTAAAATGCGGTAGAATCCCCTGCTTGACTAATCAGAACTGAGCATGAAAGTTGAAATTCAAATAAAAACCAAGCAAACAAAAAAGGGCTTTTGAGCTTTAGAGAATCAGTTAAGCTCATATGGACCATGGTTGACGTGGAGATATTAATAGTATTTCCAATGGGGTCTAAAAAGAAACTATGCTCTCAGATGGTTGCAACTTTGGATTTGATGCAGATCTGCAGGACACAGATTTTGAAAGGGGTAACTGAATAAATGTTGCGATCAAGTTTATTTCAATTGAGTCAGTGGTTTCAGAGGACCGACTACTTCTAAGAAGTTCCAATGTTAAGCTATGTTCACTGCTTCTGGCTATCTTTGCTTAGATTCGCACTAAGTCTTGCTGGTGGTAGCCATCAATGGACCACTATGACCAAGCTTGGCTCTAATTTAACTAGCTTCAGAGAAGATCTTTGAATGTGTTCTCATAGGGTCCTTGTTAAACCATGCTCCCCGTTTGTAGCCGTCTCAGGTGGGATGCATACTCGATTTAAAAAGGGAACAACGAAATGACAGTTGTAACGAGGTTTGGTTCCGATTGCTCAGTAATTTAAGAGGAGATCTTTGAAGTACAATTTCGAGACGGACACTTAGTAAAAAAAAACCGAAAAATCTGAAGTAATACATTAGAAAATCAATACATGATTTTTAAGCCTTGTTGGTTACGGTAACGGAATGGGACATAGAAAAAAATGAGAAAAATGGTATTGTTCATAACTAAGGGGGTGTAATGGGAGGTGATTCCAACTAATCCCCTATGAGCAGTAGAAGTTATAAGTATCTTCCTGTTTATACCCACGCTTTTGAAAAAAAACGGAGTATATATTTGTTTTCTGCCAATCCAGTCGTTCGTCAGTCCGTCCGTCCTTTAAATCTGCAACTCCTCATAAACAAGTGAATGGAATCGGATGAAACTTTCAGAGAATGTCATAGTGAAGATCCTATTTTAAATTTTTATCCTTCCAATTTTTAAGGGTTTCCCATTGCTAAATTTGGACTCTGTCATCCATATACGTATGTAGGGAGAAAGGCGTTATCAGTTATTAAGCTGTGCTCACGGTATTTCTAGTTTAAGTACATACAGTTGATGGGTTAGGGTAACCCTAACCCTAACCCTAACCCTTAGTTGATACATTTTAATTTAAAATATTCATTTTATCAACTTCGGATCAGTCAAATTAAATTGAAAATAATTGTAGAAAAGCTTTAGGAACATGAAAACTACAAACTTTAAAAACTACCTAAGGTATAAGCGAATTATAAAACAAATCATTTGAAATTGGTACATGCTATTCGACACATGTTTTTAACTATTATACAAGGTGTCTGAAACAAGTGTGACTTTGTTGGTCATTGACATTGAAGATTTATGCCAATCATCTGTTTCCTCACAATAATTTTGGTGCATGTGTTTGCGGGAAATCTAATCGATTCTACCGTTTGAGATTCACAGAAATACAACATATGAATTATTGGCTGTTTGGACCTTCCGTTCACTTGAGTGACCTTAAAGTTGTTTTGAAAAAAATAGTTATTTTTTATTTTTCCCGTTACTTCATTATTACATGCTTTACGTGATCTTCACAGAATTAAGGTTTCGTAAAATAAAATTCATTTGGTCCATACAGTAGGATGCAGACATAACCTCTCGCCAATTTAACTTGGACCAGTCGTAAAAGCTCCCCAAAGATAACTTAGGGACGTTTTCAATGTACTTAGACCAGTCATAAAGCAATCATAGAAACTACTCTTAGTAAACTTTCGAACTGATCTAGAGACCTGTTCTGGTCGGAGAGCCCTGACTGTTCTGACCTGTTCTGATCAAATAACCTTGACCGCTCAAACCTTTCATTAAATACCGACTGCTCTGACTTGTTACAGATCACTGACTGCTTTTATTTAATTAAATTCAGAGTATTGTTTTACTTTTACCGACTTTGAATGAAATTTATACTTGACTTAGCAGTCAGAATTATATGATAGGTTAGAGTGGTCAGGATTCTACGACTGCCTACCGTACATGTTAAGCTGATAACTGCTACTTATTCAATTGAACAAGGCTTCTCTTTGTGTAAAATACACAAGGTAAGTCGTAAAGAGAAAACCGAAAAAACATTGTTCCACTGACGGACTGATCATCTGATGAAGTCAAAACTATTTAATTTAAGAGCGCAAATACAGCTCTATTCCTACATTGTCCTTTTGTCGGTTGTGTACACGTTAAAATCGTGTCAACAAATTGTATTTCGAATAGGGGATGTAAGCGGACTTATGAAATATAAATGAGGTTTTGAAGTCACTATGCTTGGGGGTTTTCCCAGTTCACTGGCTAACAAGGGAATAGATTAATCATGTTTTAACTAAATTTATTTGGTGTTTTAAAATCTTCTTATGTTTCAAATTTATTAAGTAATGCAACTGCCCCAGGTGTGATTTGTTTATTTCTAAGTTTTCCGTTGTTACATTGTGTAACATTGTTTAAAGCATATATCTTGGTATAAGAAGTTCTAAAGAAGTTCCAAATGTGCACAATGGACTCAAGACCACAAACATAGCGTGTTCAAAAAGTATAATAGCTTAATGTGATATTTAAAAGTAATGACGGATTTAATCAACTTTCTAATGCGTGTTTGTCTATAAAACAAAAATAAAAACATGAAAACAAAGATTTTTTATTTTCAGAAGTATAACATCAGTCCATATTATCCTTACAAAAGCATGGTATAGATTTCCGTGTGTCAAATTTGCGTTGATGTATATAAACCAAAATAAACATAATGATGGAGAATGTTCTAACTAGTTATGTTTTCTTCATCTAATTTTAGAATTAATCTGTAGCAATCATTTATATACGTACACATCCGTCGTTTTAACAATAGAAGAAAGCTTAAATTGAAGCAATAGTTGTCATATCAAATGTAAATATATGCCCTTTTATTGTGTTTTGAGATAGACGTATATCAGATTGATTCTCTTTTTGTTTGTTTTCGAGGGACATAGTAAAACAATAGTATTGTGAACTTAGAAATCATAAGATACGAAATATTATGATTAGACACGTAAAGAGACAGAAGAAAATATAACAAAAAATAAAAGAAAATCAAAAACCGGTGTCAAGTCATTCAAAACATAATACAAACACTTCAAAATCAATTTTTACTTTAAGATTGTTACTTAAACCTGAGAATGCTGAAATATTTTCAATTATTGTTATTTTCATTTAAAACAAGTGTTTTTTGGTCAACTTTCTTAGAATCCTTTGAGGGAAACTGGTGCACAAAGCATCGCTCAAAATATGATGTTTCAAATGAGGTTTTATATTTAGGCAATTGATATGCTTTTGACCCAAGCGTTAATGAAAAACAGATCTAAGAATACATTCTGGTTTGGGTACCCATAATTCGGTTTAATCCCTACCACTGGTTCTTGCTAGTGCCAGTACCAAATCCGGCCGTCCCGAGTTCCTATCGTTCTTTACGTTTTTATTTTGTCTTATTCGTGTTTTTCCTGTGTAGTTCCCTAGCAGATTGGGTCATGCAATTATAATTTTCAGCCATTGTAGGTGTTTCCTGTTATCCATTTTTTACATTCACACATTTGAACAACAATGACCCAGTTATCTATTAAAAAAATAGAAAATAGAAGCTGAAAAGTATTGAATTCGGCCGGCAATTTAAGTCTCAGTGATAAAAGTTATGCATCGAATGCATGGGGAGATATTATTGCAATAGTTGAGTCTTTGTGTGTCATTTCTTCATCAAACGTTTTTGTGATTCGTGATTTTTTATTAGCTTTATCTCTACTTTACAGACATTGATTGGCATACAATTGGCTGTATGTAAAAAGTAAACTTAAAGTTGCAAAAAAAAATAAAAAATAAAAAAATAAGAACAAAATAATAAACGTTACTTCCAAATTCACAGTGGCATTTAAATTCATGGCTTTAATTTTATCGATTGTTCATTTCATTTTTTTCACGCAATTTAAAGTATCTAGCAAGATATTTCTTATCTGTGATATCCATTGCTCAGAGGAACAATATCATACATTATGAAATGAGTCCATCTAAAATCTCTAGAGAGGACATTTAAAGGAATAAGGGAACATCTCAGTTAAAGTGAATTTTGTCAATAACCATAAAAGAAAAACAAATGGAATCATTCGCTATGTAACAGAACAGAATAAATTCAATAAACATTGCAATAATTATACCCTTCCTGTAGCGTACGATTTTTGTTGCATAGGCTGTTTGTCTTTTCTTTCTCCTTTTATGGTAAATAAGATATCTTTGTTCTTGAACAGTGCAAGAAATGTTACCGATGTTTTAAGTATGTTCTGTTTGTCCATGTCGGTTATCTAAAAAATATGTCTTTTTACATTTAAGACTGGAGTTTATTATTTTTTTTTTTCAGAAATCTGTTATGATATTGTTTTCTGAGCTAAGCATTTTCTTACCTAAAAGGACCTTTGGCTATACCCAAGACTTTTTTGGTACGTTTATAGTTCTACATGCACATTAAAGAATTGAAATAGCTATACTGTTGCAAAGAAGAAAAGTTGTTTTTTTTGTATAAATTAGCACCAAGTATCCACCTATCTCTATTGTTCGACGGACTCTACACTGATTTTTGGCAGTTTTGTAACAATTTCTCAGATGGTTATATTTTTTTGTAGTTGGATACTGTTGATAAATCGAACCTCAAAATGTGGCAAATATATCATCAAAAGAAAATCAAGCATACTGCACACCTTTTTTTCTCTTGGCATACGTTTTATAGTCTAATATAACACATTGTTTGTTTATGGGCAAAAGCTTTTGATTGATACCTTTGATTCACGATTTTAATTTATTATGTGGAAGTATAGTATAAAGCGTTGAAACAACGGCAGTAGAATACCGAAGGAACAAAGGAAGGAAATCCACAAAAATCGAAGTCCAAAGACATGGCAAAAACGAGAACACAGAAAACAATGGCTCGATACACAAAACAATGACGTTAGACAGACAAAAAGCACAGAAATATAAATTACAACATTCAAAACAAAGACGCTCACAGTGTGAACTCCAGTGAAACTGAGAGTGACATCAGGTGCTCCAGAAGGGTAAACATGTCCCGTTCTGTTAACAGGACCCGTCACACTGTGAGTGAGTCAGTCCAGGAAAATGTCAAAGTCGGTAGTCAAATCCGAGAAGACGTTAATCTAGATGAAAATGTCCACTTTCGTTGGGGATTCTGACACGTTATATCGTTCAATGATGTTATGATGACGGCCATAGAATTTCTTAAGGGATGGAATTAACATAGGTTGAAAAATCCCTGACTAAGCAGCTTTTGGGACAGTGTTTTTCTCTGTTTTCAAAAAATCACTGTACAAACTACAATTAAATGTTTTGAGAGAATCTGTTTAAGAAAACGAACGGGATTTAAGATTATCCAATAAACTTTTCGAATTTTTAAGTATATATATGCGATTTATGTCACTTTGGGATTCAATAGTCTAAGGATATGCTTGATTTTGAAACTTCATTTTCTAATCTAATCTAATCTACTTACTCGCAAAGAAAAAAAAATGAATTCTTGATACCATTTACTGTATTATTTCCACTTTAAGAAGAGATTGCATTACTCTAAAGTTATCAATTTTCGAGAAAATGGTTTAACAATAAAAACTTTTGCTGAATTTTAACGCTTATTATCATGAATCATTACACACAAATGTTTACAGAAAAGTACACATTTTTGTATGTCTTGAATGCAAGTTGAGTACTTTTCTTGTCACAACATTGTAGTACTTTTGAATGATAGATAAAGGGTATACAATTTTGGACGCTGTTATAAACAATTAAGATAATATCTATTTAATATATAATTTTAAAAGAAAATTTTGTTATACAAGCAGGACAATGTAGTTTATAATTGAACTTTAACAATTATTTAAACTGATACAGCTGTGAGAAGGGCATGAACTCTTCAAAGAATAAACAAACAGAATGAGCATATGATTTCAAGCGTTCATCCTTTCCCAAGAAAATATGGCATTTGGTAAATAATATTCTTTTTTTGATGTTAATGCTTACCACAATAGTAAATATAAAAGATGAAATAACAAGAAAGTTAATTTGACAAATTTAACAAACTTTTACTAATAGCTTCAAATATGAAATAGTGTTTTGTTTGCTTTAAAAAATTGAGTATGTCTTCAAAATATTACATTGTGCCAGTATCAATAAAAAAATTGTTGATTAACCAGTGTGTTATTGATTTAAATATTTAAGAAACTGTCCTTGCAATATCATCACCCCGGTAAACATGAGATCGTCAACTCGAACGCGGTCAGCAACGCGGATTGTTGTTTTCATTGCAGTAGGAATATCAGGTGAGAATAGATTTTTTCAGACCATTTTTCTAGAATTATTTTGTATAGAAAGCAGAACGTATTTCTTGTCGATGTTTTTCTGTCCCGAAGATACACATACAATGGCTATTTGATTGTTTCAAGTCCATTTTGTTCTAGCATTGTGACCACAGTCTAACATTCGAAGCTTAATTTAAGCAAAAACTTTGTATTCCAATATTAAAAGAGTGTTTAAATTACACAACATTGTTTTTCATTGTTTCCATTCAAGATTTAGCTCAATAATAGAGTGTATATCTATCCAATAACTTTGAAATATCGTTTTCTTTAGCACATGTCGCAATAATTTATGCGATCGGCAACGATGTAATGAGCGATCGTACAACTTACTATTAATGATGAACAAGCGATCGTGCAACTTTTGAATCAAAATGCATGAAGACAAAATTTAAGAAGGTACTTTGGTTATTTATCATGTTTATTGTCCGATTCTGCTGAAGTTTTTGGCCAGTTATTTTGTCATGGAAATAGAAAATAAGGCCTAGAAAAATAAATTGTGTGTTTAGGGTAACATATTGTCAAAGTTAGGTAGGGTAGGCAGGATTTTTTTTTACGTTTTTACATTGTGGTAATTGGGGAACATTTCTGACTTAACAGTGCTAGTTGTAAAATAGGCAAAAAAGTTAGGGTAGGCATAAAATATTAGGTAGGGTCCGGTTACCCTAAACTCACAACTTTTCTTTCTAAGCCTAATTGGTAATAAACGATTACAAAGTTCGTATCATTATGACACATTGTTACAGCTCAACGCAATTTTGCCTGGATGTTGACCCAACATGAATAGCTACATTAGTAATTTGTTTTGCGAGTATGGAATTCTCTCCTTGTATTGCACCGAACAAAACTAATTACCATTGAAGGACGTATATTTAATATACGTCCTTGTTATTACTAAAAGTGTTTTATCGCTAAGTCCGTTATTCAACTATTACAGATATATGTTTCTTTTTCCACTGAAATATTTTCTTTGGTTAAACATATTATTTTTTTGTTAATTATGGCGCCTTCTTTCTTTGGATTATTTTTGTCATGAAACGTCAAGGGAAGAGAAAAGACGCTGTTGCTAACGTTCCATAGAGATGGTGATATGTTCATATCAGCACAGTAATAATAAAATTATCGTCGTTTGGGAACAATAAAAAATTAAGCTAATTAGCGATCAATGATGTTTTAATGACTGTGATCTGAAATCGTTAAATCAATCAAGCGAGAATATAGGCAAACAGACCCAATTTTGCCTGGATGCTGACCTTCCATTAAAGATACATACATATACAAGGTAACATAATCATACCATGTAAAGTGACTTGGACCTGAACTCATCCATAAACTTGAAAGTAAATCAATCAAGCTGAAATTATTGGTCAAAGTACACATAATTTTTCATGGCTGCTGACATACCATCAGAGATGCGTGCTTATGCAAGGTTACATGATCCTACCATGTACACTAATATATATTTTTCGATATTTCTGTTTGCCCATTAATCCGTTCCACGATAATATAGTGCAGCAATAAAGACGTCGTATACTCCTAACAAACATATTTTTTTAAACTCATTTGGAGTTATGAAAATTAACCACTTTTTTAGGAAATTATGTGTGTATTAACTCTAGCAGGTCATTCACAAACTGTACCCAAAGTCATTTAGACTTATTCAGTTTGTGAGTGAGCTGCCGGGGTTTATACATAGATAATTTCCTTAAACACGGTGTTTAATCATATATTAAAATCTACACTTCTTGAGGAATGCCGTATTTGCAATTCAGGGAAGATGTAGGTTCTCCGCCAGCCATCCAGGATACAAGACTGGTGATTTCTGGTGGTTTTTTTTACCTGTGCGTCGGTAGTTTGCTCATCTCCGATGGCATCATCAACCAAGTAGACAAAATTCGAGAACGTTCCCGATTCTTTGATATTTTAATCACTTTCCTTTGTATATCGTTCCCTGAGTCGCGATTGGTTCGAATGCATTGAATAAGTTTACAAATTATTTCCCCATGACATTCCACAGAACAGTTTTAATCATTATTATGCGTGTGCATTTTCGTAATTTTGATATACCATATTTACTACCTTCCATAAGGCAAAATATAAATGCAATGGCCGAACAAGAGAACAAAACGTATAGTTAATTCCTTTACAGTACATATAAAAGTAAGGACTATAATCGCTATTGAAAAGCTGTTCACCTAGACATTTGTTTGGTGTTCACTTATTTACATTGCATTTTCGCATTCAAGTTAATTCACCTGACAGACCACCACTTGTCACCTTGTGTCCGTCTGTCTCTCCATCTGGCATTAAAAGCATAGCATTATCCACAACTCATCACTGACTTTGTCTGCATATCCCTGCTTTCATTGTTTATTTCAGGCTAGACGGTTTGTCTCTCCTGCAGTGTGGAGTCTGTAAAAAGATTCCCCGTGCGAGAAATTTATGCTCTCTATCTTATTCCAGTTATGGTGTACTTGTGCGTGAGGGAATTACTGTCATGGTTTCGAATTTTAGCATTTATTATTTTTGTAATTTCCAAATGTAATTCCTACCACCTGTTTATAGTGCCCACATCTCACTATTTTATAATGCCAAGTTTTCTTAAAATCGACTTGATGAGTGTTCTGTTTTTGTCCATTTGTTGTAATCATTCGCAAACTTAAGATACTCGTGACTTGTCGGGGAATGCATGACAGTGGTTGTAAGAGCACTTTGCTAGTTTGATTTATGTTTGTTAAAGCTCTCGCCTCCATGACCAGAAAAGACATTGGTGTAGCGTTTTTCCGGCATTTAGCAAATAATTCCGCTCAAACCGGTGCTACTGGCCGTCTTTAACATAACTATAAGGTATGAGCAATGCTCATTGTTGAAGGCCCCATGGTGACTTCAAGATGATGAAGAACAACAATATAAGCGTTGTTCTTAAGCTCGGTTATACTGTGTATTTGTATAGAATTTGTCTCATATACATTTACTCCATATCCTTTCATTGTTTATTGTGTTCATTTTCTAGCCATCTTTGGAGACAAGCAGACATGCATCATGACTTTAATCCCCCTTCGCGACGAAATGCCGGGCATATAGTTTGTCTTGTCCGTCCGTAAGTTTGTTTGTCAGTTCTTATGAATTCAGACGCGTTAAGCTGGAACAATCGACTTTTTCACCGACGAGTTGAAAGTTCTGCATGGGTATGTATTTTTGATGGTATTTTAGCGTCCAGGCAAAATTTGGTTACCTTGACAGTGGGCCATAATAAGGCAATTTTTTTAACTGTTGATATTACCTATGTTTGAACGCAAGTATACATATATAAATTTGTCCTGGTGTAATTTCTAACCCTCTGTAGAATTTCAGATATTGTCACAATTGTGCCTACCGTTAGTACCGTATGAGGATTTAGATTGAACAAAGACTTAAGCTTTAATTTGCAATTATTAATTTCTGGAATCAAATGAGTGAAGCAGGGATATATATAAGAGAGAATTGTAACCAGTTTCTCTACTTTTTCATTCAAAGATCCTCTGATTTGAAAACGTTTCCGGCATGTCATTATTTTATTATGTTTGTGGTGGTTCCGATTTGTCCTTGTCAATGTTTGAATACTAAAGTAATTACAGAGACATATCAATTAATATTAACTATATGTCTCTGAGTAATTATTTAAAACTTCCTCAGTTTTAGCATGGTACTGTTCGAGGGTTAGAAAAGTAATATTCACCATTGATTTTTTATTTGTTATGTTTTAGGGTTAGAAAATGAAATTTACCAATCAGCTATCAAACAGCCTGATCTTTCAAAAAACATATTTTCATTTCTCACAGTGTGACGGGTGCCATGAACAGAGCCGGACATGCTTACTCTTCCGGAGCACATGTCACTCTCAGTTTCATGGGAGTTCATGCTTTTGAATGTTGTGTTTTTTCTGTGCTTTGTAGCTTTGTAGCTGTCTAACGTCATTGTTTTCTGTGTTCTCGTTTTAGCCATGTCTTTTGCTCCGATTTTTGCAAATACTACTTCTATGATCGTTCGGTGTTCTACTGCCGTTGTTTCATCCAAGATTGCAACCAGCGGTATACGTTGCCTAAAATAAACCGTTGAATTCTATGGAAAACACATTCAAAAATTTTATTTACTGAAATTACTTGGCCGATTGGAACAATAGAAAAAAGAAGGGAAACGGGGAATGTGTCAAAGTGACAACGACCCAAAGGGGAGTAACAACAACTCAAAGCCACCATAAGATCTTCAATGAAAGGTGAGAAAACCCCACACCAAACGGCAGGTCGGAGTCGGCCCCTGAACAAATAGCAATCAAGTCCAGCGAAATAAAAATTATCCTAGACTCCTATAGACATTAAGTAAACGAACTAGAAAAAAGACAAACTTATTTACTAAGGTCTTTAAATGTTTCCCTTCAAAAATCGTCTGCGGCAGGATGGTCTCCAGCGGGGAACATAGTTTATCATTGACCCCGGTATGGGGGAAGGCCATTTAGATTTCTGAAACTGTTAATATGAGAACTATATAGCATCTTGAGAGCCCCTTGTTATGTTTATGCAGACAATAACAAATATTACTTCATTCTGTTAGATACATCTGGAAGCAAATTCAAAAGCAAAAAAGGAGAGAAAATTCTAAAATCGAAATTATCAAAAACACGGCAATTCAGATGTAACACTTGAGGCAACATGACGAAGTCAAAAAAAAATAGTGGGAACAAGAATTTTCATTGAAATTTGTTCAAACTGGACAAACTGTACTGCTAAATTACCTTTACTTGAACTTTTAAATGCTGCTTTATCTCATGACTAAAATGAATTCAAATGTATCTTTATATTTACTTAATAAGTTTTCCGATCGCATTCTGTGCTTTATACGATCGCATTGTTGGCAATTTTTTGCGTTGTCGATCGCATCTACGTTTTCATTTTTCATATAAAAACTCATTTTAAATGCCGATATATGTAGGTAGCAGCAAGAATGTAAAGTTTATAATGTCATTGTGTGTTTGAAATAACTAAAAATTCATAAATACCCTTTCAATGGACTCATTACAAAACTGGTGTTATCCATGTTTACATCCGCGTTGCTGATCGCGTCCGAGTTGACGATCTCACGTTTACCGGGGTAATCATAGTCCGGTCAATACAGAAAGAGTCAGCCAATATCGATTTTCCTTGTATTGGCTTGTTCAGATCAGGGCCAAAACAACCCTTTTGGAACGTCTCATTGGAATTTAAGGTGATGTAAAAATGCAAGAAAACATGGAACATGCAGATGTCGAAAGGAATGTTTTTGAAGATTGTCTGAGTGGAACATATGGCAGTTTTAACATTAATTGTTGTGTTATTTCTTTGAAAAGGGGAGATAGTCAATTACCTGAAATGAATATTGATAAAAATCTCCGACTCCTGTGGGGAATTATCTATTGTCTGTAGAAGACGACAACAAAACACCGAACGCATTTCAGTACCTTTATTTAAATGTTAAATAACGGAATTTCAAGGCTAAACGTCTGGAAAATGCTCATGGGTTGATCTAAAAAATAACATTTCCAACTCGGAACATTTGTCGGATCCAAACAACCGATTTACAACCTATAAATTGTAAATCATGAGTGACATGCTGTAGATCAGGGGGTACAAGGTAAGATCTAAACTGATACCATATCGTAATGATAAAACCAACAATTTTTGTAAAAGCACGTGTGCTTTGGAAAGAGGGGACTGGCTGTGCAGAATAAACCCTCTTTGGTTGAATAAAAGTTTATGTTTGAAGTCGTAACCGTCACATTCTTTTTAAATTTTTGCTGACAATATTCTCTCTATGAAATATGTTTTTGCCGTCACAGTTAATTTGCTGTTTTTGCCTTTACCTTCATCAAGATCTAATTTACATTTTAAACTCATACATCATAACTTGACTGTGATAAGACACTTGTGACAGCGCCTTGTTCATGTTGTCATTCTGAATTTCATCAAGCTTTGTATCACCATTTGTTGAACGTTTACAATTCAACATTGAGAATTTCATCTATTTTGATCTACATGTACATGTATAAAAAGCATAGGAATGTTAGTTAATCAATAAATATATCATCACGGGTTTATTTCTGCTACGCCTCAGGCCAATGCAGCTATCATTTGACCAATAACAAGGCCGATTCAGAAATAAACCAGTAATAAAATCATAATGTTTTGGCAAAAACAATACCAATTAGAATGTTATGCTCTAATCCATCTGCAAGATTATTTTTTATAACTCAAGCATCAAAAGTTTGATTTTGAAAACAATTAATAGAAATTGCATATATCCTTCTGCAATTAGGTGTTACGTAAAAAAAGAATTGAAAAACGAAAAGTGTTTTTGTTGTGCTGTTTTTCAAATAACTTTATGCTACCTCTAAAATAAGCCACTGTTTATGTTTGGTAAAATGGATGTCAACAATATCATTATCGGAATAAAGAAAGCGTAGGTTAGATAACTGATTCTGGAATACAAATATATCTTCAACGGCCAAAACTAAATATTTGTTTAATACTTCAGTTGCATGACAAGATGAGATAAATTTAATAAACGATCCTCGACAACCCCGAGTTTACATCTCAAATGGTTGTCTTACATGCTAGGCACAGTAGCAGAAAACAACAAAAAGTTAGCATCGCCCCACAGTACTGTACAACGTACCCCTTACCGCTTGACGAAAGCAAAACGGATTGCTGACGGGACGTAAACGGATCGCTGACGGGAACGTGACCGGACGGGACGAATCGATTCACGTTCAGGTACTCGTCATTTGACGAATACAATTCGACAATTCACGAGAGAGGACTCATCACTTAATGACACGCAAAAATAATCAATAGATTAATAGATAATTGAAAATTTCCGATGAAACGAAATGAATTCAATCGTGATAACATTGACAGTGACTGGGAACAGTCAAATACTTTAATTTGATATAAAAAAATACATAAATTGAAAACCAATAGTTAAATTTCTTTTATTTTGTCAAGAACAGCACAAAATGCAGAAACTGATTAAAAAAATCGATCAATATTAATCAAATAATCATTTCTTTCATTTCAAATGGACTGGTCAGAGGGAAACGTTCCTTTAAAACATTATTTTGTTCAAATCCCATAAAATTTTTAGAAAAGTTCACGGATCACCTGAATGAGGCGATCACAATACTGGTATACTAGTATTGTTAACAATACTGGAACAAATTTATATTCCAATTTGTCACTGAACTTTGTGATCTTTTCAATTTATGTTTCATAATTGTTCATTGCTGTGCTTCAACAAATGATACATGTAGTGCTTTTCTTTTTGATACATATATTAATAGTATGAAATAGAATTATATTAAAACATGATATTTGTTTTTTTTTATTTCCATTGTCCAGTCATTCTATAATTACAAAGTTTAATTATTACAATGTAAATTAACCTAACAATACAATCTATAATCGACAATACTGGAACATTACCCGGAGACAATACTGGAATAAAATTTTGTTCCAGTATTGTTTACAATACTAGTATACCAGTATTGTGATCGCCTCGTTCAGGTGATCCGATCACTTGTAAATCTTCATTTTAGTCATTCCTTTACTTATTATTTAGTTCAAAACTCCAATAAAAAATAACAAAAAATCATTTGTCAATATTATTTTTAGTCATAAAAACTATCCTTTCATACATTAGTTTGTTGAAAATAACATGAAAATAAAATTCAATAAAAGATCACTAAGAAATTTTTCATTTTAGTCATTACAAATGTACCTGTCAGTGTGAAACTTCCCTTTTACATATTATTTTGTTCAAATTCTAAAATTTTAAAATTTTGATACAAAAATTCACTTGTAAATATTCATATTTAGTCATTTCTCATGCTAAAAATTCCATGTTAATGATAAAATGTTATAAAAAATTACTTATGAATACTCAGTTTAGTCATTGCAAATACACCGGTCAGTGCGAAACTTTCCTTTTGCACATTATTTTGTTAAAAATTCCATGAAAATGAAAAAAAGTGATAAAAAATCATTACGTAGACAACGATTATTGAGAAACTTTCCTTTTACACATTATTTTGTTGAAAATTCCATGATAATGAAAAATGTGATTAGAAATTGCTAATGAATCTTCATTTCATTCATTACATATACACCGGTCAGTGTGGAACTTTCCTATAACACATTATTTTGTTTAAATTACATAAAAATCTGAAAAATGTGATAAAAAGTCACTACTAAATCTTCATTTTAGTCATTACAAATACACTGGTCAGAGCTAAACTTTCCTTTTACACATTATTTTGTTAAAAATTCCATGAAAATGAAAAAATGTGATAAAAAAAAATCTTCATTTCAGTCAATACATTGACACCGGTCAGTGCAAAGCTTTCCCTTTACACATTATTTTAAAAAAAAAAATCATGAAAATGAAAAATTAGTATTGAAAAATTACTTTTGAATCTTCTATTCAGTCATTACATATACACCGGTCAGTGCAAAACTTTCTTTTTACATATCATTTTGTTAAAAATTCCATGAAAATGAAAAAAATGCGATAAAAATTTGCTAATGAATTTTCATTTCAGTCATTACATAGACACGTCGAAATGCGCATATGCTGAAGTTAAATTCACAGTTACTTCGGTATTTAGTTATTTGTTACCACTGGGTCGATGTCTCTGCTGGTGGACTGTTAGTCCATGAGGGTATCCAAACGTTTAGATTTTATCTGAAGAGACATAAGTTGTCGAAATGCGTATATGCAGAAATTAAATTCACAGAAACCTCGGTATTTAGTTATATACACAGGTCAGTGTGAAACTTTCCTATTACACATAATTGTGTTAAAATAACATAAATGTGGAAGAAATGTAAAAAAATAATTACTAATAAATCTTGATTTTAGTCATTACAAATACACCACTCAGTGCAAAACTTTCCCTTCACACATTATTTTGTTAAACATTCCATGAAAATGAAAAAAAAAATGTGTTAAAAAATTATTTATGATTCTTTATTTCAGTCATTACAAAAACAACGGTCAGTGCGAAACTTTTCTTTTACACATTATTTTGTTAAAAATTCCATAAAAATGAGAAAATGTGATACAAAAAATTACTTATGAATCTTCATTTTAATCAGTACATATACACTGGTCAGTATGGGACTATCCTTTTACACATTATTTTGTTAAAAATTAGATGAAAAGAAAAAAAATGGGATAAAAAAAAACTTTTGAATCTTCTATTCAGTCATTACATCTACACCGGTCAGTGTGTCACTTTACTTTTACACATTATTTTGTTAAAAATTTCATGAAAATAGAAAAATGGGATAAAAAAATACTTTTGAATCTTCTATTTAGTCATTTCATATACACCGGTCAGTGCAAATCTTTACACATTATTCTGTTGAAAATTTCATGAAAATGAAAAGAGATGAAAGAAAAAATTACTTATGAATCTTCATTTTAGAGAAACTTCGGTATTTAGTTATTTGTTACCATTGGGTCGATGCCACTGCTGATGGCGTGCTAGTCCTCGAGGGTATTCACCAGCCAAGTAGTCAGTACGTCTGTGCTGACCCGAAATCCGATTCTTAGAAACTTTACAATATCTAAATTTTTGTAAATTTGGTTGAAAACTAAGGAGTATCTCCCTCATGCAAAGCTCTGTCCTTAGCTAATTTCGGCTTTACATTTAGATCATATTGGTTATTTGTTCTCTATTAGTTTTTAAACACCTTTGAGTTGATGGTCTTCCAAGTACATATACACACGTTATGTTTAGGACTATCCTTTTACACATTATTTTGTTAAAAATTAGATGAAAAGAAAAAAATGGGATAAAAAAAAAAAAAAAAACTTTTGAATCTTCTATTCAGTCATTACATCTACACCGGTCAGTGTGTCACTTTACTTTCACACATTATTTTGTTAAAAATTTCATGAAAATAGAAAAAATGGGATAAAAAAATACTTTTGAATCTTCTATTTAGTCATTTCATATACACCGGTCAGTGCAAAGCTTTACACATTATTTTGTTAAAAATTTCATGAAAATGAAAAGAGATGAAAGAAAAAAATACTTATGAATCTTCATTTTAGAGAAACTTCGGTATTTAGTTATTTGTTACCATTAGGTCGATGCCACTGCTGATGGACTGCTAGTCCCCGGGGATATTCACCTGCCAAGTAGTCAGTACGTCTGTGCTGACCCGAAATCCGATTCTTAGAAACCTTACAATATCTAAATGTTTGTAAATTTGGTTGAAAACTAAGGAGTATCTCTCTCATACAAAGCTCTGTCATTAGCTAATTTCGGCTTTACATTTAGATCATATTGGTTATTTGTTCTATATTAGTTTTTAAACACCTTTGAGTTGATGGTCTTCCAACATTTATATTTTATCTGCACTGAAAAGACATCAGTTGTCGAAATGCGTATATGCAGAAATTAAATTCACAGTAACTTCGGTATTTAGTTATTTAGTCAGAACATATACAGCGGTCAGTGTGAAACTTTCTTTTTACACATTATTTTGTTAAAAATGTCATGAAAATAAAAAAAAAAAAAAAAAAAAAAAACGGGATTAAAAATTTACTTTTGAATCTTCTATTTAGTCATAATATATACTCCGGTCAGTGTGGAACTTTCCTTTTATACATTATTTTGTTAATTTGCTAATTAATTTTCATTTTAGTCATTACATATACACGTCGAAATGCGCATATGCAGAAGTTAAATTCACAGTAACTTCGGTATTTAGTTATTTGGTACCACTGGGTCGATGCCTCTGCTGGTGGACTGTTAGTCCCTGAGGGTATTTACCAGACCAGTAGTCAGTATATCGGTGCTGACCCGAAAGCCGATTATATTTGGAACCTTACAATATCTAAATTTTTGAAAATTTTGTTGAAAACTAAGGAGTATCATCCTCATGCAAAGCTCTGTCCTTAGAAGATTTTGGCTTTATATTTAGATCATATTGGTTATTTGTTCTCTATCAGTTTTTACATATTTTTGAGTTGATGGTCTTCCAAACGTTTAGATTTTATATGCACTGAAGAGACATCAGTTGTCGAAATGCGTATATGCAGACATTAAATTCACAGTAACTTTGGTATTTAGTCATATACACCGGTCAGTGTGGAACTTTCCTATTACACATTATTTTGTTAAAATTACATAAATGTGAAAAAAATGTAATAAATAATTACTAATAAATCTTCATTTTAGATATTACAAATACATCGCTCAGTGCATAGCTTTCCTTTTACACATTATTTTGTTAAACATTCCATGACAATGAAAAAAAAATGTGATAAAAAAATTTCTTATGATTCTTTATTTTAGTCATTACAAATTCAACGGTCAGTGCGAAGCTTTACTTTTACACATTATTTTGTAAAAAAAATCCATGACAATGAGAAAATATGATAAAAAAAATTGCTTATGAATCTTCATTTTAATCAGTACATATACACACGTTATGTTTAGGACTATCCTTTTACACATTATTTTGTTAAAAATCTATTCAGTCATTACATCTACACCGGTCAGTGTGACACATTCCTTTTACACATTATTTTGTTAAAAATTTCATGAAAATAAAAAAATGGAATAAAAAAAATACTTTTGAATCTTCTATTTAGTCATTACATATACACCGGTCAGTGCAAATCTTTACACATTATTTTGTTAAAAATTTAATGAAAATGAAAAGAGATAAAAAAAAAAAAAAAAAAAAAACTTATGAATCTTCATTTTACAGAAACTTCGGTATTTATTTATTTGTTACCACTAGGTCGATGCAACTGCTGGTGGATTGCTAGTCCCCGAGGGTATTCACCAGCCAAGTAGTCAGTACTTCTGTGCTGACCCGAAATCCGATTCTTAGAAACCTTACAATATCTAAATTTTTGTAAATTTTGTTGAAAACTAAAGAGTATCTCTCTCATGCAAAGCTTTGACCTCAGCTGATTTTGGCTTTATATTTAGTTCATATTGGTTATTTGTTCTCTATCAGTTTTTACATATTTTTGAGTTGATGGTCTTCCAACATTAAGATTTTATCTGCACTGAAGAGATATAAGTTGTCGAAATGCGCATTTGCAGAATTTAAATTCACAGAAACTTCGGTATTTAGTTATTTAGTCAGTATATATACAGTGGTCAGTGTGAAACTTTCTTTTTACACATTATTTTGCTAAAAATGTCATGAAAATGAAAAACAAAAAAAAACAGAGGCTCCCAGGAGCCTGTATCGCTCACCTGGCTTTCAGTTGCCACAATCAAGGTAACATTGCAAGTTATACAGTTGATCTTTAGCTTCTCAAACTTTCGTAGCTCAAACACCTCCAATATTTTGAACTGTTTTTAAAGTCTGATCATGTTTTACTATATTTCTTTGTTGGGCTGTTTTGACAAAAAAACGTTCTTGCTAAGGACCACTTTCAAACCAGTTTTGAAGCTGAGACGTCATTTTATAAATGGCAGTCAACAAACAATTTTCAACATCGGTTTTGAAGTCGCAACATCAAATATCTACTTGGAAATCAAATTTCATTGAAATTGGACAATGTTGAATTTTCCCGCCTTTTTTTGCGGCCATTTTAAATATGGCGGTCAACGAACAATTTTTAACATTAGTTTTGAAGTTGCGACATCAAAACCAATTTGGAAACCAAATGTCATACAAATCGGACAATGTAAAATTTTCCCGTTTTTTTTTGGTGGCCATTTTGAAAATGGCAGTCAACGAACAATTTTCAACACCAGTTTTGAAGTTGCAACATCAATTTCTATTTGGACACCAAATTTCGTTGAAATCGGACAATGTTGAATTTTGCCGCCTTTTTGCGGCCATTTTGAAAATGCTGGTTAACGAACAATTTTCAACACCGGTTTTGAAATCGCAACATCAATATCAATTTGAAAACAAAATTTCGTTGAAATCAGACAATGTTGAATTTTCCCGCCTTTTTAGGCGGCCATTTTGAAAATGGCAGTCACCGAACAATTTTCAACACCGGTTTTGAAGTCGCAACATCAATATCTTTTTGGAACCCAAATTTCATTGAAATCGGACAATGTTGAATTTTCCCGCCTTTTTTGGCAGCCATTTTGAAAATGGCGGTCAAGGAACAACTTTCAACATCAGTTTTGAAGTCGCCACAGCATGGCAAATATTTCATCAATTTACACTTAACCTGTATCTTCTATAGTTTTGGAAATAACAGATGAAAAATACAAAAAATTTAAAAATTCGATTGAAAAAGGGCAATTACTCCTACAACGGTTTATGGATTTTCTTCAAAATTTCAGGGTGGGTAGATCTTGATATGCTGAACATTTGTGCAATTTACACTTGACCTCTATCTGTTAAAGTTTTTGAAATAAAAAATGCAAAAAAATTGAAAATTTAACGGAAAAAGGGCTATAACTTCGACATGGGTTTTCAGATTTTCTTCAAAATTGCACAGTGGGTAGATCTCATCAGGCTGATCATTTTTACTCCATGTCAGATTTTTGATATCTGTAATGGTTTTCGAGTTATTAGCCAAAAACTGCAATTTACCCCTATGTTCTAGTTTTAGCAATGGCGGCCATGTTGTTTGACCAGCCGAATAATCGAACACAATTTTGAGAAGCCATACCCTGGTGATGATTCAAGTCAAGTTTGGTTACATTTGGCCTAGCGGTTTCAGAGGAGAAGATTTTTGAAATTGTTGACGGACGGACAGACAGACGACGGACGACGGACGACGGACGCATAGCCAGGTGATCTAAAAATGGGATTAAAAATTCACTTTTGAATCTTCTATTTAGTCATTATATATACTCCGGTCAGTGTGGAACTTTCCTTTTACACATTATTTTGTTAAAAATTACTTGAAAATGAAAAAGTGTAATGAAAAATTACTAATAAATTTTCGTTTTAGTCATTACAAATACACTGGTCAGGGCGAAACTTTCCTTTTATACATTATTTTGTTAAAATTTACATGGAAATGAAAAAAAAATATTATAAAAAAATTACTAGTAAATCTTCATTTTAGTCATTACAAATACACCGGTAAGTGCGAAACTTTCCTTTTGCACATTATTTTGTTCAAAATACCATGAAAATGAAAAAAATATGGTAAATGATCACTTTTAAATGTTCATTTTAGTCTTGACATATACACCGGTCAGTGCGAAACTTTCTTTTTACACAGTATTTTGTTCTGAATTCTGAAGTGCGTGTTACAGTACCTGGATCAGTCAACATTCCATTTTGACTGATCGTTGACTTGTGAATAATCGCTGAATGATCGCTGAATCATGACTTTTGACGGCTGACGGATAGTAAAATTAACTGATAATTGATGAATGATACGGCTCTTTACTCTTGAATAATGACGGATGACGAATAGAAAGAAAACTAATTAATTATGCACGGATGATCGGTGACGGATGACGAATGACGTATTTCAATTGACTGATACACGTATATTAAAAAATATCGCCGAAACGAATCTCACATAGCGTTGATTTATCATTCATAGTAGATCGAAAGTCATTATTCAGTCATTATCAACTCATAAAAAGTTATTATCGCAAAATTTAATACTTAAAATATGAAGTTATTGGAATAAACCAATGTCATATGATTTTTTTCAGAGGTTGTTTTGACATTTTTATATTTAATACACTTCAAATATGGAAATTATTGAAACAAAACACTTCCACATGGTATGTTGTGGAGATTGTGTTCTCATTTCACATTCAAAATTCACTAATGAGATATTATTTTATCAAACATTGACTAAAAGTTTATATCGCAAACATTCAAATTATTTCGAAACACTTTAAATGTGGAATTATTGGAATGCATTACTAAAAGATGTTTTTTTGGAGATTGTGTTCTCATTTCACATTCATTTTTTTAATCAGATATTATTTTACTAAAAAGATTACTGATAGTTTCTATTGCAAACATTCAAATCATTTTGAAACACTTGAAATATGGAATTTATTGCAATAAATCACTTCTAGATGGTATTTTTTTTTAGATTGTGTCCTCTTTTTACATTCAAAATTCTCCTAATGAGATTTTCTTTACCAAAAATTGACTAAAAGTTTATATCACGAATATTCAAATCATTTCGAAAGCTTGAAATATGGAAATTATTGGAATAAATCACTTCTAGATGGGTTTTTTGGAGATTGTGTTTTCATTTCACATTCAAAATTCTATTAATGAGATATTATTTTACCAAAAATTGACTAAAAGTTTATATAGCAAACATTCAAATCATTTTGAAACACTTCAAATATGGAAATTGTATAAACAAATCACTTCTAGATGGTATATTTTGGAGACTTTATTCTTATTTCACATTCAAAATTCAAAAATTCAAAATTTCAATGAGCACATTGTTCTATTAAATCATTATTTTGAAAAATAGTAAATAATTTAACACTCTCAGTGTTTTTTATGAAAAAAATGAACTGGCTAAAAATTAAATTGAAATGTTAGTTGAACAGTATTACAAAGAGGATAGTGTTGAACGCAATATTGAATGCGCAAGGTTGACTACACATTATTTTAAAGTACATTGTTTGTGAATTCAATAATACTTCAAGAAACTCACATCATTAATAGTTTGTCATCTGCAACCAAATGACTTCTTGTATTTGCATGTTTTATCCGATGAAGAAAACCCTTTAACCAGTATTATCGCAACTATGTTGTACTGTGAAATGACCTAGGTAAGAAAACTAATGATTCATTTTAAAATCCTCTTAATATAAGCTTATTTATTATTAAAACTTCAAAACTAGAGAGTTTGTTGTAGTTTTCACTTGGTGTATCTCATTAAGGCTGCGAGAGACGTTTACTCTCTATATATTCCAGTTTGGTATACTTGTTCTTGAAGGAATTTCCCATATGGATACAATATCATAATTTCAAAATTTTGTTTTGTTTTTTTTTTTTTTTTTTATTTCCATTTTTTTTTATTTTCACCACCTGTTTATAACCGGTATATCTTACTTAGTTTTATTGCAACTGATTCGGTGAGTGTCTTGAGGTTGCTTATTATTAGTTGTTGTTATTGTCTTTTATTGGTCTTTTTGTCTGAATGAGAGCGGTTTTAGAACACTTTGCCTGTTATATGTTTTATCCACGAATCCATGATTTAAACAGCACGGACACAGCGTTGTTTGACATCCAGCAATAAAATCCGCTTAAGGTGGTCATTTTTATAATTACGGCAGACACATCTTTGTATATATCAAAAAAATGAAAAAAAATATTTTAGACACTTGCTTGTATTATGATCTGATGAGCTTTATTTACATCATAGTTCTACACTTCCATTGTAATTTTTATTTGAAATATCATTCCATTTGTACATGTTTGAACTTGATTTCCATAAGAACTTATAGACATGTTCTTTTGTTCTTTTTTTATGTTTTGTTTTGTTTTGTTTTTGTTTTGTTTGTTTGTTTGGTTTTTTTTTTTATACATTGATTGCATTTCAGTTGAGCTTGTCTTAGAACCGCTCAATTAATGTAAAAAGGCTTTGTTTATTTTTCCTACACAATTTCATATTTTGACAAATTTCTTAATAATCCAGTTGTCAGTCAAATCAAGAATCAACTTACAAGGAGCAGTACATAATTTAACCGTACTTGCCGACTTGCCATAACTGGATTTAAAATATATATATATATAAAGTCAAGAACCAACTGAGTTAGAGTTTTAGGATTGATATAATGAGAACACCTTACCACTGTTGAATTTGACCATTACAATTTGAGTGACACGCAACACTACATTTGAATTTTACTGTTGCAGATAGGCCCGTTTTGATGGATTTACATCTCCTCAGTGCATCTCGAATCTAAAATTTGGAAAACCGATGCCGAAATAACCTCTCTCTGGAGGATATACAAGACCGTAGATTGAATAGTAAATTTCCGGCTCCTACCCATTGGGTACAACATTTGATGGATCTCGCTGGAGCAGTCGGGTGGAATAACAATCCAAATTTCCAAATTAAATGTTTTCTCTACTCTACTCTATTAAATAAACGAAATAAATAACTGGTGAGAATACACAAACCATAACAGAAGTTGAGAATACTTCATGTGTCATCCAAAAGAAGGGTATGGTGATTTGACGTTTTTTTTTGTCAATCTAAAATCCCAGAAATTCAGCTAAGAGGCGGTATAAGTTCCAAGGAACTTCTCACAGAAGAAAATAATAGTCGTGTAAAAAAATCATATAAATATATTGTAATGTTGTGTCCTTAAAATAGACAATTTTATATATAAAAATAACAATAATTGAATAACATTCTATTTAATTATCTGATTGAGTCCATGCTGTTATGTTAACAATAACATTGTAATTAGAAAACATAAAACATTCTCCCAATACAATAAACATCGTGTATGGAACCATGTGATTTCAATACCGACGTAGAAAGGTAACACTATGCTAACTAAATTGGTGATTTGTAAATAGTCGAGGGATATCACCTCTAGTTAACATGCTAAGCGCTGTGCCGAAGAAGTACAACTAGTTGAAGGTTCTAATCTAGTAATGGGTCAACCAAAAATTCAATCTGTCTGTCAGATGATTTTGAGAATGTAAATTACATTGGCATTGTAAGATTAATATTAAAAATACTAATATATATATATACATTCCGCAAGAGTCTACGAAATGTGTATGTGCTTTAGCGATCCTTTATCGACAAGAAGAAAAAAATGATAGATACTATCATGTTCATAAAGAAATGCTGATGAACTATAAGCATTATGAATTTTAAATAAAAACAATCCAACAATTAAAATGTGTTTATTTTAGAACGTTTAACTTCTATATGAAATTTGCAGACCTTTTCAAACATCATCTATACCTACATTACAGGCTAACCAAATAAAGGACAATTTTAAAAATGTATAAATGTTGATGCAAGTGTGTTAAATGCTCCTTATTACAAATATCGACAGAGACACAACATGAAAATATATATATATCTCTTTGGTATAAACGTTAAAGGTCAAGATATAGTCATTTATATAAACACAACTACCCATTGTGGTGATCAGATTTGAAAAAAATATATCTTTGTACATCTTCACATAGATACAATTAGATGTATTCAAATATTATTGATCATGAAGCTCAATTGGTATTTTCTTATTAAATTCATCAGCCTAATCATCCTTGTGACGGGTGTCGCTAGCAGGGCGGGATATGCTTACCATGTCGGAGCATCTGATGTCAGCCCCGGCTTAAATGGGAGTTCACACTATGGTGGCCTTGGTTGTTAATGTTATCTTTTTTTTTATTTCCGTGCATTGTAGCTGTCTCACGCCCTTGTCGTTGTTTCTTATTTTTCTGGAAAAAACACATAATAGTGGAGAAATGCTCAAAAAACAAAATACCGAAGTTACTGCGAATTAAAGTTTCTGCATATGGGTATTTCGGCAACTTATGTCTCATCAGTGCAGATCAAATCAAAACGTTTGGAAATCCATGAACAAACATATGTGTAAAAGCTGATAGAGAACAAATTACCAATAGGATCTAAATAGGAGAGAAGAAAAAACAGCTAAGGACAGAGCTATGCAAGAGAGAGATACTCCTTAGGTTCAAACAAAATTTACTTTAATTTAAATATTGCAAATTTTCAAATAAAATCGGTTTTAAGGTCAGTACATAGTACTTGCTACTGAGTTGGTGAATACCCTCCGGGACTTAAAGTCCACTAGCAGTGGCATCGCCCCAGTGGAAACAAATATCAAACTACCGGGGTTACTGCGAATTAAGGTTCTGCATATACGAATTTCGACAAAAAAA
>MJUU01010705.1:53153-70560 GCA_002080025.1 Modiolus philippinarum | reverse complement strand
AAAAAAAAAAAAAAAAAAAAAAAAAAAAAAAACTTCTAATCTCCGCTAACGGCTTGTCGCAATTTTAAATTAATCAATGGCCTCTTTTTCTATCTTTTCAGAATTTTTCACAATAGAAAAGAGAAATCGTTTGACTTCTTAGACTGTTTTAATCATTTATATAGAACAATGTATTTCAAATATACCGGCGTCGATTCGGCATAGATGACCAAATGAGTTATGTGGTCTATAAAAGCAAATGGAATTGTTGTTTTCATTTTTTTTTTTTTTTGCAAAAAACTTGCGCTAACAAATAGCCCATTTCCTGCAAATTTGTAGTTTTCGGTATTTTTTTTTACTTAACAGTCTGCAGCTCAGTATAACTGTTTCATGTTAAGACTTTTGATAAATCTTGACCTTCCAATGCTGTCTCATCTTGATATAGAACAGAATTCATATATTTTTTATTATCGTATATTGTATTAAATATATTATAATTTTAGTTAGAAATTCAGGTTCTAGTTTCAATTAACCTGACAGTTCATAACAGCGGTCGAAATATAAACAATATGGTGTTTCATGAGTGCTATTAGTTCCTTGTCTTATTACATGAAAGTAACGAGACAACAAGGAATCAAACGTCAAATGTCCTTTTCTACCCTAGGTTTGCCATTTTTTCATGTTATGTTAAACATCTGGTATGTACTGAAAGTTTATTTCCTCAATGTTTCTTATTTACCCGAGGGGACATTTTTGCGAGTTTTTTCGAAGACAGCGAAAATAAAGTCCTTCTAAAAATAATCTCTTTTACAATAAACACGATTTGAATTTTTAGATAATCTAGTGTATCTTTTTAACATCAATATTTATATCCATGGTTTAAATACACGATGTGCATTGCGTTGAGAGATTGTAGAGAGATGCCGATGATATACAGAGTTGAAAGATCAAATCAAGTTAGGGATAAAATAAATATTCAGTCTGTCCGTCAGATGACTTTGAGAATATATTTAACAATAACATTGTAAGATTAAAGTAATGGACATTTATATCAAATATTTTATCTAATCCAGCATTCCGTTATATGTAATCACTTAAAAACAACATATGTTGTATGGAAAAAATAAACAACTCAATAGATATTAATCATAAACTCATGACATTCTATCTAATGATCTATGGTTTAATATACACAATAACATTATAATTTACCATCTTTACATTCTCTCAATGCAATAAACATTGTTTATATCAAAGAAAATTGTTTGAATGCAGCTCTTAACTAAGAAATCAGTTAGTGTACATATATAATTTCACAATTGCATCTAATGGCATGGTATGTGCAAGCGAAACTATAACATGACTTATTATTCTGGAATAAGCAAAAAAGCAATTGCTCAGCATTGTAAACAATCCTTACAACTGGACCTCGTCTAAAACTATCATCAATCCTTTAGTGTATTTGACAAAGGAGATAAGATTTGTTATATCATTTTTTAGTTGGATGTAAAGTTAAGTAGCAAAAACACAAATCATATAAATAAAAGAGTACTGCAGAATATCGATATAAGGAACATGTTTACACCAATTTTATACGTGGAATTCTATAAGAAGTCTTTTTGTATTTACTTATTAATTCAAGATTAATGGAAATTTGCTGTATTTTAAAATTCGATGCTTACAATGATGATAGAAGATACAGATGTATAGTAACAAATAGGGGAATGCAATCTCCCACGTGCCTTTGAAGAAATTATGATTCTGTATAATTTCGTAATTAAGGAAGATCTGTATTATACTTTCCTTTTATTTAGGAAAAAGGTTTGTAACACTTCTGCTGCTGAAGTAATATTATTGAAAAGTAAAACATAAAACATCAACTGGCCCATATTGATTTCATATAAATTATTGACATTTAAAAAACGACGTACAGCAAAAAAAATACTCTATTGGTTGAAAATTTCAATCACATATCACAGTTTGCATGAGAATGCCACATGATAAACGCGTTGGAAACTCAAAAGAATAATGTTTTCACTAAGTTCAATTGATGATATATTTTTTTTCATGAATTTGAGAAAATTTGGTAAACTTTTTCACAATGCCTTTGAGTTATCTGTTATTGCAGAAAGTAATGAAGACATAAAAAATGGTCTTTATTTAGAATTTGATTGTTTTAAAGTGAAATCAAACTGTTCCTTGGTTAAGAAGATTTATGTCGCTTCAAGTCTGACTCGTTTATTGTAATCGCTTCAAGTCTGATTCGTTTATTGTAATCGAGTTAATCGACTATTTAAAGGATATCAACAAAGGAAATTAAACATCACCTTTATTTAATCAGACATTACTTTCCCTTGCCCATTGTATGAGTTAAAACACAAAAATGTAGAGTTGGTAAATATTGTCAAGCTGATCATTGTAATTCTGTCAGATTTTGATACCTTCAGTAGTTTTTCAGTCATTTTCAAAAAAGCTACAATTCTTATATGTTATATTCTTAGCAGTTCGAAAAAATAATATAAATATTTCACGAAAGGATATGGAGTAAATGAACATGAGACCACAACACATATGTTAACTCCAACTGCAACAATTTTAATGAGCTGTATGGCCATTTCGGAAATTAATTCCTCATCAGCAGCACTAGAACCCAAACAATGCCAAAAGCAAAAAAAATAAACATATATCTTGGACAACTGTGTCCAGCTGTAACAAAAACATTTAAAACACTGGCATGTTAATTTTTATTCATACATGTCTATTGTGAAAGAAGGGTTGTCACCAGCAGGACAGGACACGTTTCTTTTTTCCAAAACTTATAAACTACCCAAAAGAACTTGACTGTAAATACTTACATTCGTATCTCATATACGTTTTGTTTATACAAAAATGTCTAAATTCATTTATGGCAGTGTTTTGCAGAAAAAAAATTAACAGGATTAGAAATAGTAGACTGAACAAATGGAAAGTATGAAAATAAAAACAGTGTTGAATGCAGTATTGAATGTGAGAGGTGGAATTCAAATTTAATAAAGGTACCTTTATGAAATGTCCTAGAATGCATCAAGAGACCAATATTGTTAATAAATTGCTGTCCGTATGTAAAAGAAATGGTTGTATTTGCTCTATGTTTTATTCTGTAAAACAAAAGTACTAAAACTTTCTTTTACCACACTTATGTTTTCCTGTAAAATCACGGTAGATTTGTATAAATCATTCTTGAATACACCATTACAACAAAGAGAAGAAATATTGCACTTATTGTTAAGGTATGTTTAGTTTAATAAAAACAAGCTTTCAATATGAATTATAACCATACCAAGTTTAAAGAAAATATTTACCGTCTTTCGTTAAAAATCAGCGATTCAATCATGCATGTAATTTCGGATTAAAAAAAAATCATTTCTGATAATTTAAACAAGTGATTTGTTTTATTTAGCATAATGCATATCTATGTATTGATGAATTATAAAATACCGAAGTTACTGTCAATTTATTTTCTGCATATGCGCAATTCCAAAACTTATGTCTAATTAGTGCAGATCATTACAAAATATTTGGAAGTTTATTAACCGAACAACATGAAAAAAGCTGATAGAGAACAAATAACCTAAAGGGTCTCAACAGAAAGTAAAAAAATAGCCTAAGGAAAGAGCTATGCATGAGGGAGATAAACGGAATCATGCAGCTTTCTTGGTTCAAAAATGTGTAGGAATTCTAATAGACAAAGTAGTTCTTCACTTTAAATATAAAACCTTTCTGTACAATATCATATAGGACGTTTCTGAAGTTTTTCAATTAAAATAAAAGGTTTTCTTGTATTTCGGTATCATTTGGGTTAGGTATATGTAGTAGATTCCAGAGGGAGTATCAAATGTGGAAATCTGAAATATTACATATGTACAGGTTTTCCAATAAAGGTTTTTGTGAATAAAAATGAAACTGAAACAAGCATACAGTACAAAATTAACACATTTGTCAGACCTGTTTAAATTAGCAGGATAATTAAATGCATTCCTCCAATTAAATATATTTTCCTTAAATCATGATTTAGCTTACCAAATGTGTATGTAGCTAAACTGAGTTTTTTGCATAAACACGTAATTTTCATTACACATACTGATGTACTATCATAAATTCAAATTATTTGACTGCAGCAAAAAATATGTTCAATTGTAGGTATGTGCCGACATTTCTTTAAAAAATGTAATCTATACTCCTATAATAGTCTAATAAATCCAACGAAACCATGACAAATAACTAAATACCGAACTTACTGTAAATTTATTTTCTGCATATGCGCATTTCGAATGAATGCCCAAGAACAATGTGAAAGTACACTATGACAAATGAGTGCCCAAGAACAATACGAAAATAAATACATTTGGGAAAAACTTCTATAGGAAAAATGTAAGGATATGGAGTGAATGTACATGTGACAAAAACTCACACGTTACATAGAAAACTCCACTTTATCAAGGACATGACTTTTATTTCTGTCTACATCTTGATGTCGCCTGAGGGTCTTCAACAAGAGGTTAACAATATTCACCCCCTCAAACGAGATCAAGAAGGCCCGAACGTGCACATAAGCGGTATTCTTGACAAAAATTATATCAAGGTCACTCCCTTGCCCCCCAGCCGCCATGGAGTGGCAACTTGGGCGATGCTTAGGGTTATCCAGCTGAAAGCACCAGGGTTACAAGAAGAGAATAAAAATGTTCAGCAACACCAATCGCAGCTAAAATATGTCAATGAAACAACACATGTCGGGAGCGGTCAATGAGGAAAAAAGTAAAACCGGGCAATGTCTGCCTACAAATATTTGTCATTAAGTAGCCCGACGAAAGACAAAAATAAGGACAAAAACAACATCGATAGACAATACAGGGCACATCGAAATAGATGTAGGCAAACCTTGCAATGTAACTATGCCTTTTTTCTCAGGTTCATTTTGGAATAATGTATCGATCGTGAATGCACTGAGATTAACCAGAGACATATATTTATGTGTCTCTTGGAAAAAAATCTTTAATTATTTACCCGAGATTTCACGTGATGTTATCTGGACGCGTGTTGGACGACTAGGCTTCTTGTAAGCCATCTCCTTTCTTTTCAATTGACGGTGTCGTATGAGATTTCAAAGTCTATGAAAACTGCAAGTTCCGGTTCCCGTTCCGGTTTTAGTTCCGGTTTTAGTTATATACTTGCAGATTTCATACCGTGGTTATGCGACTTTAAACTCAACGTACGACGGAATTATTTCAACATCTACTTTTTACATAATTTAACGTTAGTTTAGATGAGTATAGGATTATAGGAATCAAATATTTCTGGTACTGTTTAATATTAACATGACAAGGAAAACCATAAGCTGTCGAGACAAGAAGGTGACCGGGGTTAGTGGAAACCGATATTTTCTAGGTAAATTGAAAAAAAAAGTGACCTAAAAATGAAAACACAGTGAAATAAGAAAAGCGCAAAGAATATTGTTTTACAACAACTAGACAGACACATATTTACTTGGGGGAGGGGGGGGGGGGGGGGGGGGGGTAGGGAGTAAAACCTCGCAGAAAAAAAATTGAGCAAAACGAATTTCAGTTGTTATATTTTTTTACATGTGGGTAGAATTATTATTCTTTTTTTATAATTACAAATCAATGTTTAATCAAAAACAGCAATTTTTTTTTTCACAACCATTCACTGCTATTATAAAGGCAGGATGATCAGGACAGCGACTATAATATTGTCACTGGTCGGGATGGCAATTGATGACCCAAATTCACTGCATATTGATCTGTGATCTCTTCAATCAAACATGCAAAACACGATAAAATAGAAACTTTGCAAGCGTCGAGATTCAATATTTGTTTTAAAATTATTAAATTATTTTCTTGTCAAAATAAATAAATAAATAAATAAATGAATCATAACATAAAAAGCCGTTGCAGATGCTTTTTTATGTAATGCTCGAACTTGGAACTTATCGTGATATTCTTTTTATAATCCCATTTATTCTGACAAATATTTTGCCGTTTCCGACGGAAAATAGCATAGAATTGAAATTCTTCGACTTTTAAAGTGGTACACTGCAGACAAAATTAAAAATACACCATATTTGAACTAAATACAGAAATTTATTAACTTGCAGTATGATTTCTGTAGATGACCCTTCATAAAATTTGTGTCTCGCCACAGAAAATCAGTTTTAAATATTTAGAAATCAAAAGCATTTCTGTAAAGAAAATAACTAAATATTATAAATCGATGTATATTCCTCTAACCAACAAAACCTGTGAATAAATATATGTGGAACAGTCATCCCACTGTAATTTTTATTCTGTTTTTATATCTCTTATCTTTTTGAAATAAAACGTCTTTTTCACCTGAAACAAAGGTACATTTTACTTGTGAAATCTCTACTTCTCCGGGTCATTATTATAATTTTTTTTCTCGGTATATTAGCTGCCCTTTGTTTAGGTCAATGAAATATTCTTATTTTTATTCTTATTATCAAACCTTTCAATTTCTCCCATTGTTGTTTTCATCTCCATATGGTTAATGTGTATTCTATCGCTAAATTTTACATCTTATCT
Organism: Modiolus philippinarum; assembly: GCA_002080025.1. Lineage (NCBI taxonomy): Eukaryota > Metazoa > Mollusca > Bivalvia > Mytilida > Modiolidae > Modiolus > Modiolus philippinarum. Next base: position 63,985 of record MJUU01010705.1, on the reverse strand, counting down.
GTAACGAAGTTTTTTTGGTTTGTTTGATTTGTTTGTTTTTTTTTCTTTCTGTTTGTTTGTATTGTTTTGTTTTGCTTTGTGTTTTGTTTTTTGTTTTTTTTGTTTTTTTTTTCAGGGGAAGGGGGTGGTCCATATACATAAAAGAAATGGGTTTAAATTAATCGCCAACAAGTGACATATATGTATAAAGGGACCAATAAAAGAAATCGATCAGAACTGGTCTTTGACTTTCCTCGAGACATCACAAAGAAAAGACTGTAGTATATATTATCTAAATCCAATAAATATATTTGACAAGGCAGACGGGTGACGTGGAGGCGGCGTAATACAATATTTCGGACAACTTAGGTTTCTTCATCCCAATTACTGTCTGGTATATGAAATATATTGAAACCTGAGCAATACATTCAAACAAAATTCATACCAGTTACGGATATCTAAGACTATTTTCTCTACTCGACAATTAAATAATTTACGAAACCTGTAAGCTTACGGTTCTTAATTTTAGAATGTAACAAATAAGACATAAAACATGGTGGAATTATTTGTTATTATTACAAAATCGACTGTCCTATCTAAGCCGAAACGCATCCGCTATTTTGGGATATCGGTAACTGCAGTTACCGATATCACATTTGCCCTAGTGAGTTTCGGGTCAGAATGACAATTAATGACCGAAGCTGACAACAAATGGCCATAAATAGTAAATATTATTAATTGCAACTATTGACACCGCCATGAAATCTGCAAGTATGGGGATGAAAATGACATTTAAAGACCCAAGTTGACTACGGATAGCCATTAATGGTCCTAATTATTCCTCCAAACAATTACCAGTGCTATGAGATTTGTAAGCATGGGGTTATAATGAACAAACTAACTCATAAATTACCATATAAAGCCATTATTAGTCATTGAAATTGTTACCGATATCTAAGACTATTTTCTCTACTCGGCAATTAAAAAATTTACGAAACCTGTAAGCTTCAGGTTCTAAATTTGGGGATGTATCAAATAAGACATACAACATGGTGGAATTATTTGTTATTATTACAAAATTGACTGTCCTACTAAGCCGAAATGCGTCCCCCATTTTGGGATATCGGTTACTGCAGTTACCGATATCACATTTACCCCAGTGAGTTTTGGGTCAGAATGACATTTAATGACCCAAGTTGACAATAAATGGCCATAAATAGTAAACATTATTAATTGTAACTATTGACACAGCCATGAAATCTGCAAGTATGGGGATGAGAATGACATTTAAAGACCCAAGTTGACTACGGATAGCCATAAATGGTCCTAATTATTCCTCCAAACAATTACCAGTGCTATGAGATTTGCAAGCATGGGGTCAGAATGAACAAACTAACTCATAAATTACCATATAAAGCCATTATTAGTCATTGTAATTGTTACCGCAACAGTTACTATGAAAATTGCAAGCATGTGGTCAAAATGACATTTATAAGCAAATCAACACACAGATTACAATAAAGGATCATAATTATTTGTCGCAACTATTTCCACAACTACAAATTTTGCAAGTATGATATTTTATGACTACACCAACTCACAGATAACCATTAATTACCATTATAATTCACAACTATTATAACCTCCAACAAATTTGGCGTATTTTTCCACTATCTTCATTGTTAGTCACATAATACAATTATTTGGGCCCTTATTTTCCTGCCTGTTTTTAGGTTACAAAACTACCAATTGAGCCATTTGATTGAAGGGACTTGAAATGTTCCTTTATTCAAAGCTAATATTTTTATTCATTCTTTTTCTTATTTGACTCTCCTATATTTTGTTTACTTTGAAATTTATGAATTTTAGCTACAATTCATTTTGTTTCCTGTTCCTATCAAGGCTTCATGTTAAATAAAAAAAAAATAATTCATAAATTAAAAGACTCATGAAAAATATAGTTTGTTTCAACTACATCCGTCTAGATAAGACTAAATTTCTGTTTTTCAATTTCATGATCATATCAAGATTGACAATCGTTCTGTCCTTTCACTAATACATTATTTAAACTGAATGAAAATTAAAACCAACAGCACTTCTTTTTGTTAAAAAAATGTAATTTTTGCAAAAAAGAGAGATGTCAAAACGCAATTTTATTAAACAGAGGTTTCTCGCACATTTCGCTATTCCGGAACTTGCAATTCTCACAACGGAAGTTAACATAACATGAACCGGAACCGGAACTTGGATTTTTCATATTCTTTAAAATTTTATACGACAACGGGTTGGACGAATAATAAGTATTTTTTTAATTAAGTGATTGCTGACTGAACGCTGACTGATTCCTGACGAACGGATGATGGATAACTGATTTTTTTTCTGTACGGGCTACGTTGCACAGTATTGTTCTGTTCATTGCTTACTTCAAAACCGATTTTTGTTCGAAGACATTATTAAAATGTCGAAGTAACTGAAAGCTTTATATAAACAATTTAAAACATTAAATTTTCAAATGCATCTAGGCTGTTTATGATATCGTTGTCTATTATAGCAGAACAACAAAGTCAAAACAGATACACAAAACGCTTTGCTAAAATGATATTATTGTGCACATTATGTTTTTTCTTTTTTTATTATTTTTTTATTTATTTATTTTTTTTTTGTTTTGTTTTGTATTTTATTTGTAAATGTCCTATTTTCACATAAAATATTTATCAATGTCCCTTTGTTACATTTTGTGGTAAATTGACAGAAATTTCAGCAATGCAATGATTGGTCTCATTACTAATATATAAATCCTTGAGTATTGGTCATATCAAATAGGGAAAACGCGTCTTTTCTTATATATCTGAAGTTAAATTAGATAATTTTTTAATTATGAGGGCACCAGTATAATGTCAAATGGAGAAAATTGGCCTTTTTCTTTTATATCTAAAATTTAATCAAAGGAAGTATCAGTATAGTGCGCGACGTTATTATATCAAATGGAGTAACCGTGCCTTTTCCTTGTATTTGGGATTAAATTACAGGAAGTTTGAGTATTGCGCACACCAGGATAATATCAAATGGAGAAAAATTGCGTTTTCTTTTATAAATAAGGTTAAGTTACAGGAACCCAATAGTATTGCAAACACCTGTATAATATAAAATGGAGAAAATATACCTTTTTTATATAAGTTTAAAAAAATTTTATAAGGTCCTCGTTGTTCATCTTTGTAAGTGTGTGTGTCTTCATCTTTTTGTGCCTTACTCATGTTATGTCTTTTTTGTTTGTTTTTTCCGATGCTGCCATTATCCTTGGATCATTCGTTTTAGATTGATGGTTCGGTTCTCACTTACTTTATGAAAAGTGTTAGTATTGCGAACACCCCTATAATATCATATAGGAAAATGTGCCTTTTATTGTGTATGAATTCCATTATAGCAGACACTTGTATAATGTCAACAGGAGAAACTGTGCATTTTCTTATATACTTTCGGTTACTTGACAAGGTATAATAAAGACTGCTTTTGCCCCTTTACCTAGAATATAAAGTTTGAAAAAAAAAAAACGAACAAACAAACAAACAAACAAACCGGGGGGTATTTAGATATTTTAAAGCATCCATTCTTTGTGATCTGATACTTATTTATTACGAACTTCCAATGTTGCCATTCAAATGTATTAATGTTGACTCAAACTCGACAAAATAAAGAAAAAATATGCGATTTTGTCATCTCCACGTCTGAAATTGCTAAGGAATGCAAACGTAGACCATCAACAAATTATCACAGATTTATAGGTTGTTTACTCACCAATCAACATGTAAAAATCTTAATAGTCTACATTGGATCTCACATCTTAACATTTCTCCGTTCCCGTTTTTGACCAAAATTATAAATGACGCATTAATTCCGGTATCTGACCCATTATTCTGTACTAAACATATCGATACCATAACAATCCTACTGGAATGATTTAACCATTACAAAGATGAAAACTATATGCAAATTGTGCTGTTTGTTTTTTTTAAAGTGGAATGATTGTTGTTTTTTTAAAAGAAATACTAAAAGGTTTACAGGAAACAACAAAGATAAAGATGAAGAGATATAAAAATGAAAAAGAGAAATATTATATAAAAACACAACTGATAAATATGCATTATTTTATTCAATATTTCCTTCTTATTTTTATGATGAGGACAAAAAGCAAATATTAAGTTGAAATGGGTACAGTTCAGACTTATGGCAAGTCGGTATATACACGTATTAAGAATTTTATTTCATGTACACGTTTGCAATTAAAAATTAATCCCGAGCAGTAAAGATATGACTTTAACATAAAACAAGTTATCACTTATACGGAGTTTTAGACTTACCAACACTAGGTTCGGTAAGTTTTTTGCACTTGTAGAAGATCCTGTACAACTGGCATAAAGCCATTCGTTTTTATTAAAGTCTTTTAGTGGGCTTTATAATTAAGGAACAATAGATTGCCGTTCATCCTTTTATGTTATTACCGTAGACTGTAATTAATTACTATTGTTTCATTGGCTAGTACTATACTTCAACATTCTGCCGTAGTGAATTTGTGCATATTCATCAATTGTAACTGATTTTTTGTCATGAACATTATCTATATCTCTTTCCTCCGTATTATTCTACAACCTTCACTTTGTGTACCTTTGTTTCAATCTTTTTTTGAAATTGTTTTGCTTTTGCTACTGAAGAAATATAAATGACCTTCCATTAAATCTTTATCTTTTCTTCGATTATGTAACTTTGTCGTCCCCTTTAGATAAAGGCCAGTTAAATGTTAATTTTTGGGGTTTTCTTTTTTCGCAGCAGTATTCGTGTTTCTAAGATGATATTTATTTAATTATGAGATGCTTGTACAAATTCCAATGTATACATATGACTAACACATTCTAGAATTTCCTGTGAAATTATTAAAACTCATAGTGTAACCTCGCAAACCATTACTTAAAAACACCGTGAAAATCGTGTACATTTCCTAGGAATAAAATTAAAATATGCCACACTTGTATATTTTCTGACAAATTAGCAGTCGAACATGGCCTTAAATAAAAGTTTGTATCAATTTAAGCTATTTTACAGTGTTTGTGAAAACCTGATATTGCCCTGTATTTATAGGGATTTTGTAACTCCATATCCCTTTATTTGTTCATTTACTACCCAGAGGACATAAAGAAACAGAACCATTTTTGTCGGGATATAAAAACATATGCCATTCCAAATGGCAGTTAATTTAGTTTGAATCTTAATGTCCTGAACAAAAAATGCCTGAACGCACAATACATAATGTGGTATCCATAAAAGTGGCTTATTCGCCGCTAGTTAACTGAATAGAAATATTGTTTCTCTAATCTTTCTTACATTCAAGATCTCTCTCTATTTTGGGAGTTTACTACATAAGTTGTTATGGCCAGTGATGAGAATATTCATTTTTTTACGTCATCAGTATTGTGGCCGTCAACATTAAATGTTGAATTCTCTACAGAAGTATTTATACTCCGGTCTTTATTGAGAAAGTTACATTGGTATAGAAGTTAATAAACGCAACATTGTAACAAATATTCTGTCGTTGCAGTTTAAGTCCAAATATCACTACATGAAAAGGTCGTTTTATGAACATTTGTGTATAGTCTAAAACGGATTGTAAATATGACCGTTCATATTTGCAATATATCTATACATATCCGGGCATGGTTATAAATATTGGTGATATTCCTTTTAATGCAATACCATCGGAAATGAATGTAAAAAATCGTTATATTTATAACCATTTACGTACAATTTAAATCATTAGAAATAACTGTCAATAATTTGGAAATATTTGTTAACATTTTTAAATGTGCGTAAATATTGTAGATTTCCATAAATATTTACTACCATTAACAAACATCTTTTAGACCACAATGCCCGACATATTTATGATGGTCCTAAATGAGAGCAAATATTGGACAAGTATTTACAATGCTTGCACACCCTTTTAAATGTCCTTAAAAATCATTCTCGATTGTTTAATAATATACAACCATAATGTCAAATGTTAGTAAATATTGTGTATTGTGTCATTAACAAACATCATTGAGACCGCAATGCACGACATAATTATGACGGTCCTAAATGACAGCAAATGTTGGACAAGTATTTACAATGTTTATACACCCTTTTAAATACCCTACAAACCGTGCTCGATTGTTTAATAATATACAACCATAATGTCAAATGTTAGTAAATATTGTGTATTTGTTTCATTATTTCCAAGTCATTAACAATCATCATTGAGACCGCAATGCCCGACATATTTACCACTGTCCTAAACGACAGCAAATGTTGGACAAATATGTACAATAATTGCTCACCCTTTTAAATGCCCTATTAATCATGCTCGATTAATTAATAATATACAACGATAATGTCAAATGTTAGTAAATATTGTGTATTTGCTTCATTTTTTTCGAGTCATTAACAAACATCATTGAGACCACAATACCCGACATATTTATGACGGTCCTAAATGACAGCAAATGTTGGACAAATATTTACAATGTTTGCACACCCTTTTAAATGCTCTACAAACCATGCTGAAGATTTAAATAATATAAATTGATATAGTCAATTGTTGGTAAATATTCTATATTAATAACATCATTTCCAAGTCGTTTCCAAACATCAGTGAGACCGCACTGCCCGACAAATTGACACAACTATTCAGTACAAAATAGGTGTTCATGTATTATTTACAAGTGTACAAGAAAAAACCTGTCCTGTTTAGATACGCAATCTGTACACCATTAAATGTCTAAAAAAGTTCGGATCGTAACAGAAAACGACAGTGCTTCAAAACAATGGTATGAAGGGGCGCCTTTAACTGTTGGAGACATAATAAAAAAATAGCTATAGTATTGAAGACACTTCACAACATTTGAAGGAAGATTGTCTAATGTTTACAATAGCACAAATAAAACTAAAATTTCTAGATAAGAACCGACAATGGTCGTAGTTTGAAATAGCTATCAAAATTTCGAATGTACTAAAGACCTATGTACTATAAAATTATTAAATAGGCCATCCACACCATTAAGAAACTAGACAGAATAGTACGATTTGTATGACTCTATTAAACTATTGATGCATGTTGTTAAATTAAATATCATTTCATTTTTAAGAATAGATATCATGCAACGATTCTTTATCAGCATGTTCAATAAAAATTAACTGTACATAAACTCCGCCCTTTGCATATAATTATCGGATGAACATCTGGAAACAGCTGTCGTCTTCCAAATCCAAGTCATCAGTCATGGGTTGTCTTTTTTATCTACACCAGTTTTACATGTCATAGAAATCCTGTGGTGACAACAAATTTGTAAAAATTGACAAATCTGGATTTCAAATAACGATAATGCTCTATCCAATTTCAAAATTTGAACTGCTACCGGCGCCGTTTTGAAACTATACTGAAGTGAATTAAAATAAAGAAATTTTAAAACGATCACAAAGGACCGAAGACGATCGCATCATGAAAACACAGAAAAAGATTGAATTATAACAAAACAAAACCATTTGATTATGCATATTCATCAGTTTATATATTTAGCTAATAAAATACTTTGAAATGGTTCTAGCTGTACAGTGAATAAAATGATCTTTAGGCAACTGTTGGTGCACGAAAAATTTCTAAATTTAAGTGAAGATGCCTCAGTTAAGATTTACAAAACAACGGCAGAACAATACCGAAGGAACAAAGGTCGTGATGATTACAAAAATCGAAGACATGGCAAAAACGGCAACAGAGAAAAACAAAGACAAAGCAAGGACATGAGACTGCCACAATAAACGGAAATAAAAAAGACGACATTAAGAAATAAGGCACTCATAGTTTGAACTCCCATGAAAACCGGGAGTGACATCAGGTGCTCCGGAAGGGTAAGCATGTCCTGCTTCACTAGTGGCACCCGTCACACTATCAGTGAGTCAATCCAGAGTTGAGTCAAAACCGGGTATGTTAAACGCGTGAAGACGTGAAATATAGCTGAAAATGTCCGTTTTCATTTGGGACACAGACACGTCATATATGTCAATAATGTCATGGTGACGGCCATAAAATGTCTGAAGGGGTGAAATTAACAAAGGATGAAGAAATCCCTGACTAAGCAGCTTTTGGACAGTGTTTTGGCTCTATTCAAAACAAGCACTACATACACTACATACGAATCATGGGACAAATACCACCAAAGTATGTTCTTTATCATCACAGAAAGTTTTATTTTCATGTCTTTGGCTGAAGATATATATATATATATATATATATATATATATATATAAACTGTCTATAAATTTAGTCAACGTGGAAACTTGTTCATCTTCCCGGATTTGCGAATATTTACGCTAATGCAGGGCCTAAAAATTAAAATATAACGGTCTATCGTAGGAACCCAACGGGGTTAGAATTAGAGAAATGAATATCGAGATTGCCTTCCCACCGAGGGATTGGCTGTTCTTCGAATACACAGATATTACAAACAGATTACACTGCCCACGCCATCTCTGTGGGAAACCCAAGGGATGTAAAATAGAGTGAGCTGCAAATTTATTTTGACACGTAATATGAGAGTTAAGTATATTAATTAACCGAAATTTGAACATGGAATTGGTGGTGTAGTGGTTAGCGCAGCAGACTCTCAACCCTTAGTACCTTGACAGAGGGGGTTCGAATCCCACTGGAATCATCAAAAAATTAATATTTAATATTAAAAGACTTAGACTTAGACTTTGGCTTTGGTTTGATAGAAAAATACATTACAGGCAGATGACTCAAGATATATATATATATAATTATAGTCTCTCATAACGAGGTAAACAAACAAAATCTATGAAATTTATCCGGAGCTTTCGGCCAGATAAACTGGCCTTCTTCAGCGGAACTTTATTTTGGTATGGTACAATTAATCTGTCATAATTGATAACGTCACAAAACGTATAAAGATTACGGGAAAAGGAACGTCATGTTTTTGTATTCAAACCATTGGGTTTAAGTGTCCGTAATTTCGTAATCCAGAGTTTTTCAATTGTTTCTCGATATGAATCATTTCCGCAAATTTTTTCTAAGGCAACAATTTCATAATCATGTAGTGAATGTTCAGCGGAGTTAAAATGGATGGCTACTGGATCTGATTTCTGCCTCCTGATGAGCGATAAATTAAGCAAATGTCTTTGTTATAATGTGTCTCCTGTTTCTCCAACATAAATAAATTTGTCACAGTGTTTGCAAAATAAGGCATAAACTACGTTAGCAGTTGTACAATTAATATATTTTTTTACGTTAAAAGTTTTTCCATTAAAATCGGTAAATGTATGAGTGTTCCGGACATACGGACATATTGCACAGTTCCTACCACAGGATGGATGTCAAGGCGTTATATCCAAGAGTACCTAGAAAGGAGGCTCGTGAAGCCGCCACACAAGCTCTTGAGGAAAGGTCTAATCAAGACATACCTACTGAAGAAGTTCTCCGTATGATGGATTTGGTATTAGAAAATAACAACTTTTCTTTCAACGGAAAACACTATACTCAAACAGAAGGAACAGCTATTGGCTCTCATCTAGGAATGAACTATGCATCGGTTTATTTGGGATCGTGGGAGAAAAAATTAATTGGAAATTCAAAAATAAAACCATTAGCCTATTTAAGATTATATATATCGTCATTGTCAGTTTCCATTATTTGGCCGAAAGCTCCGGATAAATTTCATATATTTTGTTTATATATATATATATATATACACTCCATCAAATTTACATTTGAGTCCTCAACAAAGAAGATCAGCTTTCTTGACACCACTACAACCATTGTCAACGGTAACATCAAAACTGATCTCCATACAAAGAAAACTGACAAGCATCAATTTTTATCCCCGAAAAGCTGTCACCCCAAACATTGTTCTCGTAGTATCCCTTATAGCCAGGCCATACGAGTTAAACGCATATGTTCGGAGGAACACCTAAAAAACCACCGTTTACAAGAACTAAAAAAACACCTGCTTAATAGGGGTTACAATGACAAAAATATCAACAGTGCTTTTGAAAAAGTGGACAATATTGACCGCAACTCTTTGCTTGTATACAAAGATAAGAGTCGTCAAAATAAAAGAACACCCCTTGTTGTAACTTATCATCCCAGTCTCCAAGTACTACCATCTATAATTCGTAAGAATTGGAGTTTGATCGAGAAAGATCCAAAGTTGAAAAAAACTTTTCCAGAAATACCAGTTATGGCCTATAGAAAACCAAAGAGCATACGGGACATTCTAGTAAAATCCAAAATAAAGAATAAACCCCAGTCACCAGGTGGTTACAATCCTTGCAAACGTAACAACTGTAAGTGCTGTAAATCTGCGGTCATTGGCGATACATTTAAAAGTAGTGTCACCAAAGAAACTTATAAAATTTTCTCACCTGTATCCTGCAAAACCAAAAACTGCATCTATTTATTGACTTGTGGTTCATGCAGTTTACAATATGTTGGACAAACTACCACCTGTTTCAACATCAGGTTAAACAACCACCGTTCATTTCATAATAAAAAACGAAACTGTCCTGTCACGCGCCATCTCCAATCGACAGGACATACTTTTGAAGATATCAAAATACAGATCATTGAAGAAAACGATCAGTGGGATGACTTAACAAGGGATTTGCGAGAGAATTTTTGGGTCCACCAGCTGTGTACTTTAGAACCCAACGGTCTTAACGAACGTGACCAAATGAAATTCAACAGTAACAAAAAATAAAAAAATATTTTTCCAGCGTCAAAAAATTATGTTAACATCCTTTTAATTAATTTT
>MJUU01010705.1:28805-52108 GCA_002080025.1 Modiolus philippinarum | reverse complement strand
ATATTTATATATATATATATATATATATATCGTCATTATCAGTTTCCATTATTTTTGAAAAACAGTTACGATTGTCATCAAATATTGTACATTTAGTTTTCCTACATTATTTATGCTAAACTTCATTAAATTTGTATATGCTAACATAAAAAACTCTTTCAAAAGGATATGATGACATAAAATTGAAAAAAAATATATAAGTTAATAAATAAAAAATAAATCAATTAAAACTGAAATAATCCGCAGATCAAAACTCTAATTATGAAAAAAAAATCTCCAGTGAATAACTATTTTAAATGTTAATCTAGAACGGAGTAAGATACAACTGTTAAAGTGAACTTAAGACAGTCAAGATCGAATCCTTCCATGACAAGCAAATCAGCTCTTCATTCGCACCCACAATCATCAGTCTATTTGATAACTATTATAAATATAAAGCAAACAAACATTATGAAGGTTGAGTGAGAATGAAAATTATGAAGTTTAAACAGAATAAACTATTTTGATTGGTTTGATTATATTCTGAAAAGCGGTTTCCGTCTCTCATTTGATGAACTTTAAACACCTAATTTCGATTTCAGTTTATCATTATTTGCGTTTTCAATTAAAAATAAATTCCGTTTCCAATCGGAAACTACACTTTTGGTGCGAAATACCAGGTATATCTCAAAATACTATATATTCTTTACGGAAACTCAAGATTTTTGCGAAATACCTGATATTTAGTATGGAGACCCAATTCTTCAGTTTTCGAGCAAAAAATTCCCCATTTTTTGGCTATTTGGTGAGATACGTTTATCTCATTAACTTTACATGTGACATAAATTTGATGATTTGGAATTTCCATAGGAATACAGAAGGAAACCCAAATAAAATCCAATAAGTAATGAAGATTTAATCCCTTTGGCCCTTTAAAAAATGGTTGGAGCAGGACACAAAAAGTAAGATAAACATATCACGCGTATGCTTCAAAACATGATACAAGAGTTTGATAATGATCCGTTTACCAAAACCAAAAGTTATGGTTTCCACAGACGCAAAACGTCGTATTTAACCAATTTTTTTGGCCCTTTTATCTAAAATAGGCGGGGCCAAGAGACATAAATTAGAACGCAAGCTTACTGATGTGCCAAGAAACATCATTCTCCAATTTGATAATAATACTTCTACTACAAAAAAAAAAGTTATGCTGTTCACAGACGCCGACCCCTACAACGATGACATCGTCACAATTTTTGCGGTCGTAAAAGCAACAAACGATCAAAATTGATCAACAAGAGAAATTCTGTAGCAAAAAGTAAAATATTTTCCATTCTATTGTTCTAATAATTCCAAATTACTTCTACTACATTGTATTAACGATTGAAAGTCCAATATCGAGAATAAAAAAGAAAGCCAAACAGTTAAACAATGTTTTAATATTGCAACCATCGTTCTGTATATGCTGGTTTCGGTTCCGGTCTCGGTTTCGGATTCGGTTTCGGTTTCGACGATAAATAGTAAAAATGTCTATTAAAAACTTTTTACATCATGTTTTCATTAGCTTTATATGTATTTTGGTTTATAGACTTCCAAATGTTTTGATTTTAACTGCACTGAAGAGACATTAGTTGTCGAAGGGCGCATACGCAGAAACAAAATTAACAGTAACTTCGGTATATTGTTATTTGTTAACATGTTTTATATTCAAGGAAATATTTTCAAAGACTCAAAGCAATTTTCAGGATTTGAACTAGTATTGCAGTTTGGGTTCTATAAACCATCAAATTTGCGCGATTTGAAGGTAAACATCAAACTTTTCGTCAATACTTCATAGGGGTAGGGGTACATTTCATTTCTCTGTGGGGTATAGAAATCGTAAAACATCGCTTGATGTGGAAAGCTTATGCAATAAGCTATCATGTTATTCATCCTTAATAACTTTGAAGCATCGGTCAAAATTTTGAAGCAACTACAGGAAAAACTTGGGGTGAAACCTAAATTTTCCAAACTGTTTGTGGATGGGTCAAAAAATGGGCACTATGTAACCAGTGCGTGCAGATTATGCTCAAGTTAGTATGATTTATTTTGAAGAGGGGAACGTAAGCAGATATAAAAAAATAGGTGCAATCCGGGGGGGGGATGTTGAAGAGAGCACCATTACAATGCATTGCACAGATAGTTTGGTTAATTCCGAGCTTGGAGGAAATGGTATTATAGTCTACATCTTGTAAATGAGGTGGATCAACAAGTCAACAAGTACAAATCACATCGCATTAACTAAATGGGGCAGAATCAAGGTGTAATATCCGAGAACAGTTTAAATACCAAACTGTCTTTTCAGTTCTACCATTGATTTGATTCTCAGATTCCGTGACAAAGTATTTTGTGACTTGGAATGAACATTTCGACGAAAAAAATGGGGTCACCGACTAAATTTTGTCGCTATACTAACTCAAAGTTGGCAGTCTTTCCAAAATTATCGTCTTCGTTCAAACTTTCTTTAAATAAATGTTATTTCTTTATTTTAAAACTTAGAATCAAAATTCTTTTTTCTAATGGAAATATAGATCAATACCTGTAAATTAAAATTAAAAAAAAACTTTATTTGTACGGCTATAGGGTGTTAAGAAATAACAATTTTCCGATTCCCGGCAAGATACAAGTGTAAGAAGAAAATAAAGTTATCTGTATAGATAAAAATTGACCGTTGATTTCTCAACGATAATCAGGCCATGACTAAATCTACCCGTATTCTTTACAATGAAATGAAAACAAATATATGTCACTGAACTAAAAAAAGTTATAAATATTTAATTCTCCTTTTTATCATCTGTTTGCCAGAATTACGTTGTCCGCCTCTTAGAAAAAATGAATCTGACGTCATACTTCAGATTTCCCGCAAAAGTTTATTTTGACAATTGAACGAAGGGAACATTTTTCTAGCCGTCAAAAGAACCGAATATACTGATTGTCTGTGATATGTGTACATTCTGTCGGGATCTAAATTAAATAAATATGTTCCATCAAAGTGTAAAGTAGTGCAGTACTTTTTAAATGATCATACTTTGATGGAAAGTATATTTCAGCGTGGTTTATATGTGCTGTCTTAAAAAAAATAATGAATCGATCAATATAACTATTGGAATACAACAGGTGGTAACCAAAAAATTAACCAAGATTTGTCAGGATAAATGATAGTTTATCGTTATTTAAGCAAAGGCAGTACATTATTTGATATATGGGGGCATAAATCGTAGTTATATTAGTTAGATTTGACCGTCAAAAAATGCCGATTACAGGGGACACGTAGTGGAGCTTGTAAACGGGTATTTTGACTGTCAAGTCAATATTGACGCCCCCGGAAATTCGAATAATTAACTCTCACTGCGATTCTAACGCAACCGAACAATATTCCGTGTTTTAATTGGATTTAATGTAGTTGTACGTGGACAAGGAACCATACTTTACAGGGAACCTGTTTTGTCGGAGGTGTGTACATCGTAAGATTGACGGTCAGTTACGACAAATCAAACTAGTCTCTTGTGATTTCATGTTTTTGTCCGTATATTTAGTTCTTTCAGCTTAATTTTTCACAATTGACTCAGTCCTGTTGCCAACTGAATTTTACTGTTCTTACGATTGTTTTTTTTTATTTATCACATTGGCTATAGGGGGAAGGTTTCGATCCAATAAAACTAGTTTAACCCCGCCGCAGCAGGTTTGCGCCTGTCCTAAGTAAGGAAATTTATGAAGCCTTTGTGTGTCTTGTCTGTTTTCTAGTTAGTTCACTTTATGTTATGGGAGTCTAGGATATGTTTATTTCGCTGAACTTGATTTCACTTTATTTAGGGGGCCAACTCCGACCTGCCGTTGGGTGTGGAGTTTCCTCACCGTTCATTGAAGATCTTATGGTGGCTTTGAGTAGTTATTACTCCCCTTTGGGTCGTTGTCTCTTTGACACATTCCCCGTTTCCCTTCTTTTTCCTATATATTATATAATTATTGCATTAGAATTCCGTGTCGTTGCTGTTTTGACAAATTTTTGTTTACCGTTCCTTTCACTTGATTTTTTGGTCTTTCATTTTTGAGTTTTTGGTGCTTTCACTTCAGTAGTACATGATGTAGGTGTTAGATGCATTGAAAAGACAAAATACTTTTGACTTTAGCTGTAACGCTTGAAACATTTTTTTTTTAAGTTAAGCCGTATTTAGAGGCATGTTATAGTTTTAGTCGTATACAGTATTCAGCAGACAACAACAAAAATTCTTTTTTGTTGTACCCAGGATAATAGAATAACACGGAGAAGACGAGTTTAGATTTTAGCTGTACTGATGAGGCAAATTGTTTTTCAAAGTCAACATGTAATAAATCTTATATATTTTCTGATAATCTTTTTAATAGCACGTTCCATTTTTTGCTGTTTCATTATCCAGATATGAAAAGATGTTTAAGCTTTATATTTATATATTTTTCCTTTAACTCAAAGCATGAAAAGTTATACTTTAAGCTTTTATACATCAGAATCGTTCGCCATTTATGTAAACGATGATTTAAAACAACGAATATTAGCATTGAATGACATTTAAATCGAAAAAAGATACATACTAATCATGAGATCAATTTTCAAGATATCCATCCAATTTCCAAGATCTAAGTATCTTTCTGTGCTGTGCTATCGGTGTTTGGAACATTTGGGGTTAATGGTTCGAACGCAAATGCTCTGCTGAACTTGAGGAAATGTTTCAAAATGGAAATATTGAACGCAAACAAAATCTTTAATAAGAGAGTTTTTCTTGCCTTAGAGATATTAAAACACAAGATTTTTTTATTGCCTATGTAATGGTGGTATTGAATAATGTTGAAAATTTAATCTCTTAGAATTGAAACTTACAACACTCGGCTGACAGTCGCAATAAATGTTCCCAAACGATGTAATTTGACTAACTCATGTTTTTTTTTTTCTATGACGACCAACAGTGTCATTACAGAAAATAAAACAAAACAAATAGCACATAACATAGTATCCGTAATACAAATTGAAGCAGTGTTTGCAGTACTAGAAGTACCAGAATTTTATAGTACCTACAATACTGGTTGTACCAGTATTTTTCAGAATCAACAATACTAGTTGTACCCGAATTTCCATTATCTTTCAGTATCTGCACGACTAGTTGTGCCAGTATTTTCCAGAATTTCCAGTATCTGCAATTTTAGTTGTTCCAGTGTTTTCCAGTATCTTCCAGTATCTGCAATACTGATCTACCAGTGTTTTGTAGTATCTTCCAGTATTGTACTATACTTGTACACTTATATTATACTAGGATGGGGAAGGTTCATGGAAGCGGTTCTATAATTATCTGTGTATCTAGTGCTTTTACATTCATAACAGACTGAAATACATGTACCACATTTGTCAGCATTCAAAAATTATTCGTTTTTCTCCTTCCATCCAAATCGTTTTCGAAAGTGTGTCTTTGACTGCTTCTTGGTGTTGGATTCCTAAATTAATTTTCCTTTCCTGTCAGAGATTTTTCGCGATTTTTAATAAACTGCCCTTTCAAGCCATTTTATTTTTTAAAAGATATCGCGAAAGTAAAAAGCGGTATCGCGGATTTTCCAAAAAGGCACCACAGACGTGTTAGGAAACAATATAAATGCGCTGTTATATGCGTACAAACAATAGGCTGTTTCGTCTTTAAGAAAAGAGAAAAAAAAAATCCGGTGTCATTTTTGTTAACATCTGAAATATTTTAAGTTTAATTACTGTTTTCACACAATCATTTAATGATCAGGTCATACTCATGTGCGGATTTAATGGCGGCTTGAGAGCGAATTTGGTTGATTTGATTATATATCCCCTTCTTATATAGAAAAAAAAACGTGAATTCTTTCGGCGAGATATCCACACTAATGACAAAAATAACTGAAGCCTCTAATATTCTTAAACTTAATTATATATATATACTATACGGTCCATTCAACTTAGAAGGAATAGGCTTATGAGTACATTACGCACTTTTTGTCTGCAGACTTTAGGCATGTAGTATATCTTGAGAGACTACAATATGTCCTGACATGTACATATTACAGCAAATATTGTCGTCCGAATTGAACTAAGGTGTATGGATAATTGTGGCGTGTATGATGGACTCTGGTGATGTCCAACGGTGCACCTAATTAGGTGTCTTATGTATGTTTATATTGTTGCCGAAGATGATATGTGCAGTGGTAACATTATGTGCCGTACCAGATTTTATTAGAAATGTTGCGCTAAACGTTCAAATTAAACGTCCATGTAAACTTATTTATCATTTGAAGCATGCTTTAGTGCAATGTTATTATAAACAATACTTTTAGCTAAAGACTTATTTTGACTTGTTGTCGAAATAATTTTCTCTTCACCTTTATTGTATTAATATTTAAATTATTACCTTTTTGGTATATCTTTTTATCTTCACAAGATTTATTATATGTTTATATAAGCACGAATAACAATTATTATAACAAATCAACATTAGAATAAATACTTCATACCTTCAAAAAAGGTGTATCATAACAAAAAATACACCCGTGACTTTACTATTAGATCATGTATGGCACGAAAAAATCACAAAAATGCGAGAAACATAGCTTCTCGTCGAGATGGAGGTTCTTTTGCAAAAATTACTGGGTTCCTCTCTCAAAACGGCATCATTTCGATCAGGATCGAGATTGAGAGTTTTTCGGCATCAGAAACCTAGTTCCTCGTTAAAACACATATTATATATACACGAAGAAACCAACTATTTACGCGAAACCCTAAATCTCGACCGAGATTGTATGTTTTCGTACAGAGATGAAAAATTAATATTAACAAGTCACGACACGAGATGGAATCTCGAGTCAAACCTTTCAACTCACACAGAAACGACCAGTTATAATACACAAACCATAATATACGATTATAAGATGTCGAAATGAGCATATGAATAAACCAAATTAACCTTCACTTCAGTACTCCATTGTTTTACCAGTGGGTCGATGTCTGTACTCGTGGACTCTTACCCTCCAACGTAACTCGCCAAACCCGTAGCAGTACTTCGGTGCTGACCCGAACACGACTTATTTTAAAACTTTCAATATCAAAAATTTATATTTGTTTTTTTTTTCAAAATGTAGGAGTGTCTTCCTTATTCATAGCTCTGTACTTAGGTAGTTTGGCTTTTCTATTAAGATATTATTGGTTATGTGTCTCTGACACTCATTTCGGTTTATGGACTTAAAATGTTTTTTTTTTCTATTTGACCTGCTCTGAATACATCAGGAAACGAATACCGCAGCAAAAAGGATAAAAGAGGGTATTCCAAAATAAGCACAATTCATACCGGACAAGACAGCATGACAAAGACAAAACAAATAAACAAAACTGAACAAGAACGCCACAAGACTAAAGCAATAGAAGTGTGGACCCGTGCAAAAAAAAAACAAACTGAAGTATCATCAGGTGCTCCAGAAGGATAAGCAGCATCTGCTCATCGCGTGACGTCCATCACACTGCCAGTTCAAAGTCCGGTTTGTAACAGTTGGTGTTTGTCAGTCCGGTAGAAAAATTTTGATCTACCCTAATATATACGGTCCGGCAAAAATGAAGCATCACTTATTTTCTTAAAGTTTTGCTAAGCAAACGTGTGGAAAGCTATATGTATAAAATTTTGCATGATGACAAGGCCTAAAATGAAGCATCCAATGGTACTTTCTAGCTTTTGAAGGGATAATCGAAAATACGATTTTCGCAACCAAAGGTAAAACGGTCACATTTAGATCAAATTGGTTATTTGTTCTCTATCAGTTTTTAATCATCCTTGAGTTTATGGTCTTCCAAACGTTTAGATTTTATCTGCACTGATGAGACATAAGTTGTCGAAATGCGCATATGCAGAATTTAAATTCACAGCAACTTCGGTATTAAGTCATTTGTTTAGTTTGAGATTTCCAGTTTCAAAAATAGCTACAATATGGAGCATTGTATGTTCAAATGTGCTACCAGACCATGCTGATACGGAAAATGTGTTACACTATTTCATAATTGTTAATTTAAGGCTTCACTGGATTCGTTTAATGGAATTGGAACGCGTCCAAATTTAACTAAAGGAAGACTAAGTGTTTTCACCTAAAAAATTGGAAAATCATTCAAGAAGATTCCACGTTCCCAAAAATTCAGTGAACATTTTTTAACCAAAAAACACAAAGATTCTATATATTTGCGTCGCAAGAATGGAAAATGATTTTTTGTGAGAAATAAAATCTTTTCAACATTTTCCAGAAATCCAACCCCCAAAAAAATGATCCTAAGAAGAAACTTGGAACACTGGACATCATTATCTGGGCATTTTAAGAGTTTCCTAAATCTTGCACAATCTTAACAAAATTGTGTTAAGCTTGTCAAGATCGTAATAAGATCAAAATGGCAAAACAAGATCATTACATATCTGCTAGTAATAAGTTTTTGAGACAGTTATTTCGCTCTGTTGAAAAAATCGAAGTAAGACCCAATATGTCGGCGATGTTGGAATATTAGCTATATGCCGGAGATGTGGGAATATTAATGGTCAAACACTGGAAGTTCACCATTGGAAAGTCGAAATCATTGCGGAAATCGTCAAGTTTTGTTTTCAGACGTCAACTGTTTTTAATGCGGAAGTTGTCGAAAAGCCCATATGCAGAAACTAAATTAACAATCGTTTCGGTATTTTGTTATTTATACCACAGTGTATCAAACATAAAGTAAAAATACACAAGCAGCATCAATCCAAAATTAAAAAGAACTACAATATGCTGAATATCGAAAAAAAATATTAAAAAAAAAACTAATCTAACATTTATAGCCAAAAACTGCTTTTTCATGATACCAAAAACTACGATAATGCCACAAACAAGATCGATATGTACCACAAAAACTTAATAAAATAGATAATACAAAACAGCGTATATTCAAAATAAAACAATGAAGATAAGGAAAATAAAAACAGATAAATAAATTCAGAAAATGAGTATATGCAAAATACTGATTTGTTTTCAAAAAAGGATAATACCACAAACTAGATAGCTGTTTCCTTCTTTTAAACATTATTCGGAAAATATGGTCAAAATCAAATGTATCGGTTATATGGATTCCAGTTGTTAAACTTTATTTATTCGGGCATGCAACTATTTACGTCCGAAGAGACATAAATCACACATGGATACTTAAAAAATCGAAAGGTTTACTGGAAAATCTTTAACCCGATTCATCTTCTCAAAACATTTTATTTTTCAACAGTGTTACCACGTTTCCTCCTGATAAACTAAAAACTATAATCGCGAATCAAAGCCTTTGCCGATTAAAAAAAAACCAAACAAAAAACCAAAAAAAAAATGTTGTATTAAGTTATAAATCAACATTTTTTCAAAACCCAAATGTAAAAGGAACATTTTGCTACGGTAAAAAACATGCTGTGGTGTAATTTATTTTCTAATTGACTTGCTGTTATATTCGTAAAAAACGATTTCTTCTTTATAGATATATTGGTGATGTCCTTTTCATCAATAACGCATATTTTGCCCAATGGATCCCATCAAATTTTGTTACGGTGAAAAACATATTGCAGTGTAATTTATTTTCTAATTGATAACATATTTTTCACATTTGTCATTTTCACAGTTGTCATTTATCAACAGCAAGTTGACGTACCAATGGGTGTTAATTGTGATCCTCTACTCGAAGACTTGCTTTTATATTCGTAAAAAAAAACGAATTTCTTCTTTAAAGATATAGTGGTGATGTCCTTTTCATCAATAACGCATATTTTGCTCAATGGGTCCCTTCAATATATCCGCCACAACTAGAATAAATTAAATGTTATAATTCACTAGATCTACATCTTTTTGGACTTATAATCGAATTTGACGAAAATGGTTATTTCTGTACTGAAATTTACGACAAAAGGGGCGATTTTAATTTCAGAATAGATATCAATTTACCTAACATGGACAGTAATATTCCAGCTTTCTCTGCTTACGGAGTGTATGTTTCGAAGTAGATTCGCTTTGCAAGAGCTAGAATAAATTATACAAATTTAAATGATATAGTTGGCCACGAATTAAATGTAAAAAAAACACAAAATGTACAAATTAAAAAAAAACACATAAAAATGACAAAAATTGATAAAGAGGAAGGGAAAACTGCCCAACGTTTTGATGCATAAATTATACACACTATCTCATTAGACATACTTATCTCCATGACTGCCTTATTAATTAAGGCTTTAAAAAATTCCGTCTATACGATCATTACGAACGTTTTTTTTATTACATTGTAGATTTAAGTCCCTTTCGGAAAAAATTGAAGTTTTGGTCCGGACTCTGTTTCAAGATCCTTTTTAACTTAGAACTGTGGTGATCTATTCATTTAACTGTCTACGACTCTTCAATAACAATTGCTGTTGAGTTGCACCCGGACACAACCGCAATGGAAGTGGAGGTTTGGCATACAATAAATCAGGTTTAACTAACCATTTCTTCTGAAATGCCCATAGCAAGTCATGACCACTGCGGTCGACAATTTTTCAGGGTGTTTTCTACCTGATTTGTCCTTTTTCTGATGGATTCGGCTTTTGACAACTTTTTTCCGTAATATTGTTATTACCCCCATTTGGTACATATTGACCGAATGAAATTTGTCGAGTAAATAAATTGGCTTATTTCAAACGGTAAAAATGAACTATTTCCTTATTTCAAACTTTATCTGGTATAAATTAACTATACCCTTATTTCAAATTTTATTTCGATAAAATGAACTAAGTCAAAATGTTGTGCTAGGCATGTTATTTCCTTTATTTTAACCCTATTTGGTGCATATGTATTAAACCAAACGTCCTGGGCATAGAAATATTATTATTTGAAATTTATTCTTTGGTACATATAGTCTTCAATAGATGTGCCGAGTATATAAAACCTCTAATTTACACCTTCATTCGTTTATATTTACTAAAATGTGTCGGATAAATTCCTTTCTTTCAACTTCATTTGATAAAGATGCAGTAAAATCAAATGTTTCGGGTATATAAATTTCATTATTTTAAACCTTGTTTTAAAAAAAATGACCAAATATAATGTGCCAGATATATAAATATATATAAATTCGTTATTTGAAATTTTATTTATTACATATGGACAAAATGAGGGATACCCGGTATACACATTCCTTATCTTTTGCAACAAAGGATACTATCTACGATACGTAACGTGTTACCAACTGAAATTCTCAAATTTAATTCTTTGATTTTGGTAAATTAAGACTCAATCAAATGCCCTGAGTACATCAATTCCATTATTTTATATTTCATTCTGTTACTAAGGACTTAATCAAATGTTTTGGGAACTTTATTTTGAAAATATAACTCAATCAAATGTAACAGGCATGTAATGATCTTATTTGAATTTTGGTAAAAATAGACCATGGACCTAAATGAATTTCCGTGCACTCCAACTTCCAGTCTAGACCATTTTTTTTTCAGTCCTTCCAAATAAAACATGTTAATATAAACACATCTTGACCGCAAAGAAGGAATTGGACCACTTTTGCAGTACACCACTTAAAATTATACTCTAAAAATGAAGAATTTTTGGCTATAATTTCTTTTTGATATACGTCTTTGGTAGTTTGTTGTTCTTTTATTACCTAACTTTTCAGTTGTGACACTAGGTTGAAAATTAACAGCATCAAGTACAAAGATTTTTTTAATTTTTTGTCCAAACTTTGGAAAATATTTGGGATATCTAATTTTTTCAATATTTCGACTTTTCAATGTAAGGATCGCAAGCATCTGAATATATAATTATCTTTCCATTGCCTATGTAAGAATATTATTTTTATGGTTGGGCAACAAATTTATCTTAAATTAATTTGTTTCAATCTTCTGTTAGGTACATGAATGTCAAAATAAACACAACTATTCCCTAAAACTTATGGAAAAATTCTAAATATCAGTACTTTAAATACTAAAATTATATATATGACATACAGAAAACTTAAATTTGTAGAATTTAACGGTTTAAATGAGTTGTGCATGGGCGTTTAATTTCAAAAATGTGTACAAAATGGGAATTTTTAGATTTCCATAATTTCCACGGGTTTGTTTTTGTGATTAAGGGCAATAAAATTTACATATACAGTGGGGTGCATACATAACATCTCGTCCAAGTTAACTTGGACAGCAGTCACGAGAACAGCCCAAAGTTAACTTGAAGTTAACTTGGAGCAGACTTAGAACAGTCTTAGAATCCTGCCTGCTCTGGTCCTAGAATCAAGTCTGTTCTAGCCATGACCGTTTACCTAACAGCACTTACCGGCAAAATGCAATATTTCATAATTGTAATTTTTAGTTAATTTTGTTTTTATAATATAACTTAATTTGATATATATGAAATACGTGTATATGGGGCACATCATGAATATTCAGTTACCAGGGCTGTGAAAACAGCTGGTATGAGAGCGGTCATAGTGAGAATAGGTCAGGTAAGAGCAGTCATGGCCAGAACAGACTTATGTAGAACGGTCATAGCCAGAACAGACTTGGATAGAACGGTCATGGGTAGAACAGTCAGGATTCTAGCGATGACTTTGTCTGGTCAGAGCAGTCAGGATTCTAGAGCAGACTTGATACCTGTTCTAAGTTAACTTAGAGCAGCTTTTATTACTGCTTCAAACTAACTTTATGCACCCCACTGTAGCCTTAAAATATGGATGTTTTATCGTTTAAGCAATCCTTAACTTTAAAATAGATACGTTTTTTTGACATTTGGACAGTCTTTTGACTTATATAATGCAAACTATTAACCCTTTCAAAAACACTTTTGAATAACTATTTTTATTTCACTCCAAAAGCTAACGATTTGTGATTAGCATGAAATGTGACTTATTTTAAACATATTCACTAAAATACGTACAGAAGTACAAATAACAGCATCTTGGGTCGTGTCGGCAATAACTTCTACAAAACATAAACAAAGTGGAAAATATCGGATTTTATTTTTTTCCAGATTTTTATTTTTTCGCAATATGAAAACGAAATGTCTAGAACAAATAATGTTTAATTTTAACTTTTTAGAGTAAAGTAAGTGAGAACAATATACGTCGGAATATTCACGAAATAATCTTTGATATTCAGAAAATAACCTCTAAATTGTTCCATAAAACACAAAAATACCCAATTTTATGTAAAAAGTAAGATTGTAATAGAACAATTTAAGCTGGGAATAAGTTCTGCATTGGTCTTCAATTAAGATGATTAACGGGGCAAAAATCTTTTTACAAAGTATTCAAATTTATATTATACATTCATATATTATCGTTTTCTTTATAAGGGGAGTCTAAAGGAAAGTGGCCACAATATATTAATCTAAATTGTTTTTTTCTGTTTTATTTCTACATTCTTATAAGTCTACTTAACATGGAAACATGAAAACTCAAAGATTCTGTAGTTTACAAACAATAATTGGTTACAATTGTCAGTTCAAGTCTAAGCAAAAGTCAAATGTTACATGTTTATTTTTTTACCATCTTACCATGTACTTTATGTTTCTTTCGAAAGTGCATACATCTAGGGTTTTGTTAGAGCGTAGATAGGCATAACAATGAATTGTTACAAAAGCACTACGTGTTTTGGATATCCTACACCAAAATATGCCAACCCTTCTTGTAGCTTTTTTCCTCAGCTCACCTTACATTTTTGAGTCAGCATTAGCGATTACTGTCACATAAAGTCATGTTTGTGTTATAGTAAACGACCTTTCATTCAGTGGTGTATAATGTTTTGATTGGGGAAATAGACATTGTAGTTCTACCCTAATACGTCATCACTGTGGTATTTGAGTGTTATGAAATTTCTAGGGATTTTGGTCCTAACAAAATGAGCACTCTGACGGAATTAAACCTCTAGTTACAATATCTTTTGCACGTTAATCACTCTTTACAAACTTCTAAAGCATATTACCAAGCCTGACAGAATCACCTCAGCAAAGATTGTTCACTACCCGGTTCAAATGAAGGTTAGATTGATGGATCATCATGTTTTTCTGGCCTTCTATCCACACTTTCTGGAGAAAGTGCAACCACGTAAAAGATTATGAGCAATCGTTACAAATAATTGTGACTTCTATTTGATTCCTTTTGCAAATATTACATTTTCTTTGCAGCTTTTGTGAAAGCATTCGAAGGATTCGGATAATGATTTAGTTAATTTACAAAAACAGGATAACTGTAAACAACTACGATGGCCGGGGACTACAATCATTATATTGTAAAGTAATAAATAAAGTACATTATATGCAGGTCTGGTTTACTTTCATTCAGATTTAAAAATGAACAAAGACATTTTATTCAGAATTATATATCTATGTTAAAAAATCATAACCCGGACTAATATATCTATATTAAAAAATCATAACCCGGACTAATACATCTATATTAAAAAATCATAACCCGGACTAATACATCTATATTAAAAAATCATAACCCGGACTAATATATCTATATTAAAAAATCATACCCCGGACTAATATATCTATATTAAAAAATCATAACCCGGACTAATATATCTATATTAAAAAATCATAACCCGGATTAATATATCTATATTAAAAATCATAACCCGGACTAATATATCTATATTAAAGAATCATAACCCGGACTAATATATCTATATTTAAAAATCATAACCAGGACTAATATATCTATATTAGAAAATCATTACCCGGACTAATATATCTATATTAAAAAATCATAACCCGGACTAATATATCTATATTAAAAAATCATAACCCGGACTAATATATCTATATTAAAAAATCATAACCCGGACTAATTCATCTATATTAAAAAATCATAACCCGTACTAATATATCTATGTTTAAAAAATCATAACCCGGACTAATATATCTATATTAAAAAATCATAACCCGGACTAATATATCTATATTAAACAATCATAGCCCGGACTAATATATCTATATTAAAAAATCCTAACCCGGACTAATATATCTATATTAAAAAATCATAACCCGGACTAATATATATATATATATATATTAAAAAATCATAACCCGGACTAATATATCTATATTAAAAAATCATAACCCGGACTTATATATCTATATTAAGTATCATAACCCGGACTAATATATCTATATTAAAAAATAATAACACGGACTAATATATCTATGTTAAAAAATCATAACCCGGACTTATATATCTATATTAAAAAATCATAACCCGGACTAATACATCTATATCAAAAAATCATAACCCGGACTAATACATCTTTATTAAAAAATCATAACCCGGACTAATATATCTATATTAAAAAATCATTACCCGGACTAATATATCTATTTTAAAAAATCATAACCCGGACTAATACATCTATATTAAAAAATCATAACCCGGACTAATACAGCTATATTAAAAAATCATAACCCGGACTAATATATCTATATTAAAAAATCATAACCTGGACTAATATATCTATATTAAAAAATCATAACCCGGACTAATACATCTATATTTAAAAATCATAACCCGGACTTATATATCTATATTAAAAAATCATAACCCGGACTAATATATCTATATTAAAAAATCATAACCCGGACTAATATATCTATATTAAAAAATCATAACCCGGACTTATATATCTATATTAAAAAATCATAACCCGGACTAATACATCTATATTAAAAAATCATAACCCGGACTAATACATCTATATTAAGAAATCATAACCCGGACTAAAACATCTATATCAAAAAATCATAACCCGGATTAATATATCTATATTAAAAAAAATCATAACCCGGACTAATATATCTATATTAAAAAAATCATAAGCTGGACTAATTTATCTATATTAAAAAATCATAACCCGGACTAATATATCTATATTAAAAAATCATAACCCGGACTAATATATCTATATTAAAAAATCATAACCCGGACTAATATATCTAAACTCTACAATAAACAATGAAAGGATATGGAATATATGTACATAAGATAAAGTGTCTACAAATACATAATAACCTGGACTAATATATCTAAACTCTACAATGAAAAATGAAAGGATGTGGAATATATGTACATAAGATAAAGTGTCTACAAATACATAATAACCTGGACTAATATATCTAAACTCTACAATAAACAATGAAAGGCTATGGAATATATGTACATAAGATAAAGTGTCTACAAATACATAATAACCTGGACTAATATATCTAAACTCTACAATAAACAATGAAAGGATATAGAATATATGTACATAAGATAAAGTGTCTACAAATACATAATAACCTGGAGTAATATATCTAAACTCTACAATAAACAATGAAAGGATATAGAATATATGTACATACGACAAAGTGTCTACAAATACATAATAACCTGGACTAATATATCTAAACTTTACCATAAACAATGAAAGGATATGGAATATATGTACATAAGATAAAGTGTCTACAAATACATAATTTAAAAGGCAAAGGAATAACAATTTATTGTTTTTCTTCGTTTTGAAGTCGCCATGAAGCCTGAAACAATGAACTTAGCTCATAGCACCGGTTTAAGTTAAATGCTTTGATCAATGTCGATCAACGCTACATCCACGTCTTTTCTGGTCATGGGTGAAGTATAGATAGCAAACAAATGAAACTGACAAAGTGTGCATGCAATCATTGTCATTTGTTTCCCGACACAATCATATTTTTTTTAAGATAGTAGACGATAAAAACACAAAGATAAACAAAGGGGACTCATCGAGTCGATTGTAAGAAAACTTTTCATGCTAAAAATGTGAGTTATGGGAAATTTGAACAGGTGGTCTTAATTAAATTTCAAAATGCCAAAGTAAATGACAAAAGTATGATAGTATATCAATATGAGAAATTATGTCAAAAACACGTACACCATAACTGTAATATAAATAGAGAGTACAAAGTGATAAAATAAATGTTCCTATAAAAAACACCCATTACATTCACGCAAACAAATACATGGTTCAACAGTGCAAAAAAAAAAACGTCAGCAGAAAGTTCACGGGAAAAATGTTTCGATATAATAATATTAATTGGTGAAAATAGAATGAAACAATACAAGAATGATAAGTATTTAAATAAATATTTACTGCAATTATGTATATGGGATATAAGATGTCTCCCAGTTTTAAAATCATTATGGGCAAGTGCACGAAACATGTCTTATTTAAATACACTTACAAAGAGAATTTTAAGACATTTTTTATGGTTTTGTACCCGAATTTCTAATGCAGGAGTCGCAGGTAAGGAAGTATTTCCTTGAACTGTTTTTCTAAAAATGGTTGAGTATGATGGAATTCCGATTTACGTTTTTCTATGACATTTATAAAGATGGGGTGATATATTACTTTATTTGCTTGAAAATTCAGATACACAACAGCTATCATCCTGCATTCATGTCAAAAAGGATGTAAAACAGAGGTTATGGTGTACTTGCTCATGAGAGAATTGATATATACTATCATAATTTCAAATTTTGGCATTTATTTTTATAGTTTCGAGTTGCAATTCTGCAATTCTGAAAACCTGTTTAAAGTGCCCACATATCACTATTTTATATTGCCATGTTTTCCCACAATCGCTTGATGAGTGCCCTGTGTTTGTCTGTATGTTGTAATTTTCAACTAGCTTATTTTTATAGTTTCGAGTTGCAATTCTGCAATTCTGACAACCTGTTTAAAGTGCCCACATATCACTATTTTATATTGCCATGTTTTTTTACAATCGCTTGATGAGTGCCCTGTGTTTGTCTGTATGTTGTAATTTTCAACTAGCTTAAGACACTAGTGCTTTTGTCAGCCAACGGATGACAGTGATTTTAACAGCTATTTGCCTGATTAATTAATCTTTCTTGACAATCCAGCATACATGACTAAAAAAAGACATGGATGCAGCGTTCTTCAACATTTAGCAAGTGAATGAAGTAAAACCGGTGCTAGAGGCCGTCTTGAACTTACTTTGAGGTTTGAGTGCTACTCTTTGTTGAAGGCCTCGTGGTGACTTCAAGATGAAAAACAACAATGAAAGCGTTATTTCATTTGCTTAATCTTGCCGTCTATTTATATGAATTTTGAGCATGTACATTTACTACATATCCCTTTATTAAAAATAGTATCATTGATCAGAGTTATATTCATATAGTTAGCGTCATCGAAAATATGTTTATATACATAATATAAGATCCATTTCCGGTCAATAGGGCGGCCAACAGAAAATGCATCACCAAATCTTTTCGACCATGTACTCTCCGATACCTTTCTTTTTATGTCTCTGTGGGATCACATGTTGAACCGGGATACTAATTAATCATAAAATTGTAATTTATAAATGAGCTTTTTTTTCCTGTTGCGTTTATTATTAAACACAAAACAGGCAAAAGATATATATCTGTTGGGCATTTGCAAACTACAACTTCCTGTTCCAGTGGAGACCGTCTACAGTCACACCACACTACTATTGTTGTGATTTCAAATAATATCTCATATAAAGAAAATCACATTTTAAATGACACAATTTTTTCATACTATGAAACATGGTCCGGAAAAATTGAAAAGACATTCAAGAAATGCAAGTTGAGGGGGTATTTTGATATTGAAGCTGCAGAAGGCAAGATGTAAATCTATTAAATGCTATCGATGACTCAATAATAACAGCTTACACTAGTGATCCTTATGTTTTCCATACTTACAACATGAAGATTACAGCCTACCTGATGAAGTAATTATTGTTATTACTCTTGAACACCAGGGGGCAGGTAACTCGTGTCCTATTCTCCCCGAGAGAAGCCTTGTAATGAGATTTTTGGACATTTTATTGATATAATTCTGACAAAAAAGCATTCAGAAAAACGAAACATCAAACCACTTTTTCCAACCATCCTTGTAGCCTGAACGTATAACTGAATGCATAATTTGTTATTATTGTGATCAGTTATAATAAGCAATTTATAATAACCGTGTCAAATCATGCAAGACCTTTTGCATCGAACGTTTTTATGGAAACCTTTGTGTATAAACGTATGCATATAGATATTCCACTCATTCTGGGTATTTTGATCCTGTAAATCTTTCAAACATGGTATAACTTCATTTACTTCATTTCAAATTAAAGATGTAGTATAAGAAATCAAAGCCACGGTTTTTGCACTTTGTTCACCGAGTTGTGTAGGTAAGGAAGAGAAGGAAGGTTTGCCGTGAAGATCAAAAGCAGTTGAGTATTTTTAGGGGATAAACACACACGCAGGGTAGTATACATGCTTTTTATGTAATGAAATGCGAATTGTCAATCAATCAGTTATTTCCTGTGGAAAATAATGTCCAGGCCCTGAAGATAAAGAAAAGACTTAAGTTGGAAGTTTGTACTTAAAGAAGCCAACAAATTTTGACCACATTTTCAGCTTACTGTGCAAGTACTTTTATTCGTGGACATCAATTTTCGTGGTTTTCATAAATTTCACTATTTCGTGGGTACTTAAATTCGTGGTTTCGAAAATTATGTATTAAAACTCAACAGAAAAAAATGCATTTCGTTGGGAACTTAATTTCGTTGTTTTGGCAAACCACGAAATCCACGAAAATTGGTACCCAACGAACTATACTACTTTCACAGTATTCAGATTTGAAAATAAAAAGCCAGTGCAAAGTAACCGAAGAGAAAATAACGTGTTCAATAAAATCTCATCTCTTACTTATATTGGATTATTTAATTAAAAGTGAAACAGAATTATACCAAAAAACTATATATTGTACGACTTTCAATATAAATAAATAATGAACCAAAGTTTTTTAATTTCCCGGCCGGAGTAATTAATTAAAAAAGAGGCAAAAAAAAATAAATATAATCTCTCCAGTAGTTCATCATAAATTTGTTATAACATTTTCTACAGAAAGGCATAAAACACAAAAAAATAAAAAATAAAAAAATTGAATACCCAATCTAAGAGTTAAAAGGGGACTTTCTATTACTGGTTGCAGTGAGCCCCAAACACTGTCTTTATTAACTCTATTTAACTCATTTTGACGATGTGATAAAGTTTCACTTAATATATAGTCCATGGGCTTGAATAACCCCCGTGTACCCCCGCACTTATGAACCCCATCCATATGCTTCACTCCGTCAATATCCCCTCTTCAAAATTTAACATGTTAACATGAGCATAACCTGCACACAAAATTGGTACATGCCCCATTTTTAGACCCACCAAACGAAATTTTGGAAAATTTCGTTTTTGATCAAAGGTTTTCTTTCAATTGCTTCAAATTGTTGATTGGTACCTCTCAGTTATTGAAAATGGTAAAGAATGATAGCCTATGGTATTAGTTTTACACATATTTCTATACCGTTTCTATATCCAATACGTTATAAAATTGAAAAACCTTACCCCTACCACTTCGAAATGTTGATGTAAATTTTTTAGATTTTTCTCGAAATTGTGAAAGTTCAATGGTTCTTAGAAACCAGTATGTTTTTTCATTTCAACAATCTTGGAATTGTTTTAAGTCTTTTAATGTCCTTTCTTAAACATTAATTATGATAACACACTGTTATTATGTTTTGAATTACCAAA
The DNA here is from genome assembly GCA_002080025.1 of Modiolus philippinarum. Classification (NCBI taxonomy): domain Eukaryota; kingdom Metazoa; phylum Mollusca; class Bivalvia; order Mytilida; family Modiolidae; genus Modiolus; species Modiolus philippinarum. The sequence goes on along the minus strand of MJUU01010705.1, from coordinate 31,455 downwards.
CTATCACATTGAAATAGACAAATACAACACATCTTTGGATAGATTTGTTTTCAACAAAATTTTGTCCCTTTGTGTCTCATATTATCTTTGAGTGGTTCAAATTCATGAAAAAGTTGAAATAAAATGGAAGTACATAATGTCTTCTTTACAACTGGTACAAGTCATGGCAATTTTGAAGTAATATAAACTTCCTACATCCATAAAACTTGCCCATACCCAAACTAATTTACTGTAAAATTGTCAATTTTTTGTTTATGTTCGCATAAAAATTACCAGAACACGCACATTTTGTGTGTTGTTTATGACAAGGTTGCATTAGTTATATTGTTATTTTAATTTTTACAACTTTTTGTTGACTAAAACTCGATATCTTGCAAGAAATTGATGAACAATGGGCATTTTCTACATTTAAGATTTGTCCAAAGTTCACTGTTAAATCTTATAAATGCAAAATCTGGAGGATATACCAACAGATATGCCAATAAGTTGTTCTGGTGACCCTGTATACCGAAAATCTTACCCCTACCCTACATATTTTCACTAAAATTGTCATTTTTGTCTCTCTATGTGTGCATAAAAATAACCAGAACACGCAAAATATGTATTTAATATGACAACGCTGCATGAACTACTTTATGATTTGGTACTTTAACAGCCATTTGTCGACTTAAACTCAACATTTAGCCCAAATTTAATGAAAAATGGGAATTTTCAACATTTCAGATTTGTCAAAAGTCCACTGTTAATTCGTTATATATGTCAAATTGGAATGATATATATGCAGATTTCACATGTAATTGATCTAAGCGATGCATAAGTTGTCTTAATCATTATTAAGAAAAACAAGGACTGTTAAATGTGACTCTGAATACTGAAAATAAAACCCCTATCCCAACAAATTATACCTGAGATTGTCAATTTTTTTTGTCTATGTTTGCATAAAATTAACTCTAACACACAAAATGTGTGTTGAATATGACAATATTTCATGAATTGCATCACGAATTGGTATTTAAACAGTCATTTCTTAACTAAAACTCAATATTTGCCCCAAATAACTAAATACCGAAATTACTGTGAATTTAATTTCTTCATATGCGCATTTCGACAACTTATGTCTCTTCAGTGCAGATAAAATCTAAACGTTTGGATGACCATCAACTCAAAGATGTGTAAAAACTGACAGAGAACAAATAATTAATATGATCTAAATGTAAATTGATGAAAAATGGAAATTTTCTGTACTTCAGATTTGTCCAATGTTTACTGTTCAATCGTAATATATGTCAAATCTGGAGGATATATATATTCAGATATACCATTTAATTGTTCTGTGCGATACATTAGTTGTCTTAACAAATTGTTTAGATAAACAAGGAGTGTTTAATGTGACTCTAAATACCGAAATTCTGACCACTACGCCAAAAAATTCACCCTAAAATAGTATTTTTTTTTTCTATAATCGCATAAAAATAACTTAAACACGCAAATTCTATTTTGCATATAGAAGTGTTGCAATAATTTTATCATGATTTGTTATTTTAAGGGTCCCACTTGTCAGATTAAACTCAATATTTTGTACAAAATTTATGAAAAAAATGGGGAATTTGCAGCATTCCAGATTTGTCCAAAATTCACTTTTAAATATTTATATGTCGGAAATCTTGAGGATTTATGTGGAGGTATCGCAATTTATTGTTCTAAGTAACGAAATACCGAAATTACTGTGATTTATTTTCTGCATATGCGCATTTCGACAACTTAAGTCTATTCAATGCAGATAAAATCTAAACGTTTGGAAGACAATAAAACCAAAGATGTTAAAAAAATGATAGAGAACAAATACCCAAATATGATCTAAATGTAAAGCCAAAATCAGCTAAGGACAGAGCTTTGCGTGATGGAGATGTTCCTTAAATAATATTTACAAAAAATATACATTGCAAGGTTCCAAATAGAATCGGCTTTCGGGTCAGCACGGAAGTACTGACTACTGGGCTGGTGAATACACTCGGGTACTAACAGTCAACCAGCAGAGGCATCGACCCAGTGGTAACAAGTAAAAGTTTACCGAAATTACTGTGAATATATTTCTGCATATGCGCATTTCGACAACTTATGTCTCTTCAGTGCAGATAAAATCTAAACGTGTGGAAGATCATAAAATCAAAGATCTAGCCGATATATAAGTTATCTCAAGACATAGTTTAAAAAAACAAGGAATATTCAATGCAACTCTAAATTCCGAAAATGTTTCCTCTACCCCAAGAAAATGGTGCTTCCAAATCCCAAAAATCTGCCTGTCTACATTTATATGGACAAAACATACTATTATTTTTACTTTCTTTTGAAAAAGGCATTTGACATATCACAATATGCAATTTTAGCTCAGAAAATATAGGTAAAATTGAATATTTTTTGCAATTTTCTGAAAAGATGGGAATTTTCAGTATTTCGAAAGTTTACAAAATTCAAAGTTTAATTGTTGTATAACTGCCCATAAACCAAGCACATGATCTTATTTGTTATATATGGAAGTCTCTGTACATTTTTGCGTTTGAAATGTTATGTTATTGGACCTTTATACAATGTTAAAGCTTTTCAAGCTGAATAAAATGAAATAAATTGTGTTGATTTTTTTTTTTTTTTT